>DF359073.1:41670-56544 GCA_000787875.1 Solanum virginianum
CGATCGAATATATTCATATCGAATTGATTTTTATTATTTTTTTAATAAAATCGTGAATTTTTATTTAAGTCTATAACCGTCTCGAATAATTGAGATGATCTTTTATATTTATAAAAAAAATAAAAAAAATTCAAACTGAACATATATGCAAATATATTTTACATATTAAAATATTAAATTTAACATGAAATATATTATTGTCACACCGTGAAGATTGCTCCAAGAGATTTATTCTATAATTTAGGTAAATCTTATAAAGTAGGCGTCGAGAGGAGACACTTGATATGAATATTATTTGTGGAACTAATGTTTTTTCATTTCCTTCATGAAAAGTTACTTTCCTAATTTTTAAGAATTAGAAAAAAAAAATTAAACATAATAAAAAAAATTTAAAATGTTGATAGGGATGTCCAACATGATGAGAAGCCCAAGGAGTACTCATTTATATTTGGTTGGAGGACAAAAGTGTACTTTTGCCCCCTAACAAAAAATTGAAATAAATGTATTTTTGGACGTCCTTATTGAAACTTTTAATTTCTTAACAATGGTATCTGACCAATTTGGACTCGAGCACTTCAACTATTATATTAATTAATCGCCTATTACTAGGTCCAAGCGATTTCTCAACTTATTCTTATAGGTCTAAGCGATTTCTCAATTGATTCTTATAATCTTTTGTATCGAATATAAGTTACTTTTCATCAACATAAATAGACAAATGAAAAAAAAATCATTTAATATATATATTCTTTGTCTCTATCGAAATTTAAACCCTCATGACTTTCTGTAATCGTTACCAGCTTCATTAGCTGATACGTCACATGGTTGGGTGTTAGTACATTTTTTTAATTGACAAAGAATATTTTTTTCCATTAATATTACAATTGATATATGCTGAGATTTACAGTTTAATGGTACACCAAAAGAATGAAGTGAACCTAAATAAAATTAGGGATAAGATTTACACAGTTAACATACAAGTTGACCACGAGGGTCGTGGTTGAATGAATAAGATTTTTTTTCCTTAATAAAAGTCTCGAGTTCAACTCTTCAACGTAAAAAGAATCTTATTAAGGAGTACATCTCTGAGCCTTACGTGACGTGAATTCAAAATAATTAAAGATCAATGTGAATATCAAATACCGAATGAAAAACTACCTACAAGTTGAGCAAGTAGTACAATTGTCTAATTAGGAGGTTCACGGGTGTGATAATGACATACAAAATTATGGAATTTTTTGTATTTTGTCCATTAGTACTCCTTATCATTTGTTAATTGTGTACTTAATAAACTAGAACAATGTAAATTTTGCAGTTTTAGGCAAAATTTAAAAAAAAAATCACTTATATTTATCGACCTTAATTAATTAAAGAGGATTTTTCGCATATAGCCACTCAAAAATATTTTAATTATGCTCCATAGCTATAGTTTGCATAATTATATTTCGTAATTATAGTTACAACAATATTTGTATAATTCGTGCAACTTTTGTATATGTTTGTATAATTCGTCACGCAATTCGCAATTTTTGTATAGCGTTTTTATATTTTGGTACACAATTCATGCACAACATTTGTATAAGTCGCTATACAATGTGTAGTGTTTGTATATTTCATTATACAATTTGATTCACGCATGGCGTACCCATAAATCACGCGAGTTATACAAAACTCAAACTGTAATTACAACTAAATATTTATCGTGAACTGTAATTAATCCAACCAATAACTATATTAGCTAATTAACTACTCTCTCCGTCTCAAATTGATTGAATTTTTGAGACTTTTTTCAATGTTCAAAATAGTTAAATTGTTCAAAATTCAAAAAGAATGTTTGAACTTTTTCCATATTTGCCCTTTCATTTATTAAAGTTTTATATTTTCTAGGAAATAAATTACAGTACATATTTATAATTTCACAAAGGGCAATAGTGAAAAATATGATATAAATTTTGTCTTTGAATACTTTTCTTAATATGTGTGCATTATCTCACAAATTCAATTAATATGAGACAGAGGAAATAGTATATATTTGATTATCCGCTTAATTTTTCCATTAAAATTATAGGGCACTGTTGGAGCTGAAATGGACAAAAAAATAAAAGGTGTAATCAATATTATTAATTAGGTAGATGAGATGAGAATTTTTTGCTTGCATTTAAAGTGACATTTGTTGAAATATTAGGAGGAAAAGAGAAGCTTTTATGGTGCACCTTCCTTAATAGTCTCATAATTGTACAAATTAATCTTTGTGATAATTACTTTCCACCTTAATTATTCATTCTCTATTTTTTTTTTAAAAAAAAAAGAACATTCAATTTTTATCTAGCATAAATAGCATGTATAATTTCCTTTTTTACACATTGATCAATTAAAAGTCGATGTGATTTGAACATTATTTTGGTTCTTCATTTAGAAGATATTCAAAAATATTTAGCTATAAATAACAAGGAAATTTACCATATAAAACTTTGAAAGTTCCATCAATTACGAACTAATCTTTTCAATTAATTAAATTATCCATAATTAACTACAATCTATATGGTATATTGCAATTATATAAAATTAATAGACATATATTGTTCTTTTAGGTCTATCATAATAATAACAATTTCCTGGTAGTGGTAAAGATCACGTAGCTTCTACTTGAATAATCAGGTTTGTTATTTGTTCATCTTCCTGATAATTTTTTTTCACATGATTTTTGTTTCTATTTATTTCGAAAAAAAATTAAATAAATGCTTTAAATCCTTATATTAAAATACTTCTTGTTCCTTCTTTTGAGTTGTAAAAGAATGAGAGCCTTATAAGATCTTATGAAAATTTTTTGCTTTCGCAGACGTTTGGAGTTGTGTTTGGACATGAATACATATTATTGAAGTTTGTTTATTTTTTTCGCGAGTGATTTGGAGTGAAAATAACTTTTAAAAGTAACAATTTTATGTCCAAGTAATAATCCAAAATAATATGTTATTACGTGTTTCCAGGTAATTTAGTACTTAGAAATTAGTTGATTTCGTTTAGAATAATACATGCTTATTTGTATTCCAAGATTTAAAAGTTTTATTTTTGATTTCTGAATCTTTATTTTTTTGGTTCTAATTAATTATACAATGGATATAGTTGACAATTATTAACGATCTGGTAATGTATTTAATGTAACTAGAGACATTAATCATGATTACATTCAGTTGTTTAATGTATTAATTTTAAGTTGATTATATTTTTTATGTACTAATTATTTGTAATTAAGATTGAACCTTACAAACACACTTACATTTGGTTTGGTGTTTGACAAAAGTATCTTGAGAGAGTCTGGGGATTGGAACTCGTATTTTGATATTAAAAAAAATTGAGAATCCTCAATGAAGACAAATTGTTTAAATGGATACATATTAACTTGTTCGAGATTGAGAAATAATTATTTTTATATGTGAGATTACGAAGGACAAAAATTAATATTTATAGAGTTGCCACACTTATTTTTTCATACTAATAATCGTAGTAGTATTATTTTTATAGTTGAAAAATGTGATAGACTGACATTAAACACTTTGACTTAGCCATTAAAAAGGTGAAGGCTACGCGAGACTTCAATTTATGTAACTTAACTTGCACTTTTGTCATTGCACTTTTGTCATGGTATCTTCAGTATTCTCTCGTTTGCTTCTTCACTTATGTTATTGTCGTTTGTGTTCACGTACTATTTTGATGTGCTTGTCACTAAGCCAAAGATCTATCGAAAATAACTTTCAGGATTCAACATGGAAGACGAAACAAACTTGATATCAAGCACGACGACATACCTAACGGTGGGTGATTGTGATTCGAGCGCTAGCAATCATCTATTGCCTAAAAAGCGAAACTTTCATGCACGTGAGGGAAAAACTTGCATTCCTGGTTCAAGATTCAAAGGTGTTGTAGGGCAACATAATGGTCATTGGGGAGCTCAAATATATGCAAATCATCAAAGAATTTGGCTTGGGACTTTCAAAACTGAAATGGAAGCAGCAATGGCTTATGATAGTGCTGCCATTAGACTTCTTGGCCAGGATCATTCACATAGAAATTTGGCTTGGACAAATTCCACAATTCAGGAACCAAATTTTCAGACACAATTTTCAACTGAAGATATTCTTAGAATGATCAAAGAAGGTTCTTATACTTCAAAGTTTGATGAGTATTTGAAAGAGAAATTTGAAGATCACTTTCAATCTTTGGAAAACTTACAAACAGTGGCTAAGGTAAGAAAATAATATTATACCATACAAGTAGAATAAAAATAAAGTTGAATTTATATAGACATATAGTAGATGATAAAAGACTTTTTTGGTTATCATATCGTCATAACTAGATAGAAGATTATGGATGACACAGATTAAAATAGAAGGTTAGTTAAGTAACTGAAAATTGTCTCACTTAGTCTTTCATACTAGTGGTCGTAGAATTATTTTGGGAGTTTCTTATAATTCCATTTTTGTCACTATTTACTATTTCTAGCACTTCAGTTATCATATTACTTTATGATAGTGATTGTTTCATTTTTAGTGTGTTTTGTCATGCTTTCTTCAGCATTTTGTCTTGACGTCTTTACTCCCTTTGTTTCTTTTACCAAATTATAATGCCTTTTAGTTGAAACAAGAATCTATCATAGACAATATCTACTTTATAGGGTAAAGTATGTATGTGTACACATTATTTGTTCTAGACATCACTTGTAAAATTACGTAGGAATGCATGTTGTTGTCACTGTCACACTAGAGATATTGTTTCGGAACATTTCATAAGAAATTTAAATTCATAAGAGTTTAAATTACTATCCCGTTTCATATTAAGTTAATTGTTAGAGAATTTTTTATGTTTCAAAATAAGTGAATTGTTCACTTTTCAAGGGATGTGTTGGAAATTTTTTTCAATTTTATCCTTCATTAATTAAGTTTCTAAGGTTGAGTTTTGTACGAGAAATAAATGATATACTAAATGAGTGTGTGGAGTTTGAAAAAGGTAAAAATGAAAAAACATGATTAAATTTTGTCTTTATTTCTTTTTCTTAATATATGTGAAATAACTCAACAATTCACTTAATATAATATCTATTTAGTGTATAGCTCATAGAGTATATTATAATGTTTATTCAGTATATTGTCTCCACTGTGCATCTCAATATATTGAGGTAGTATAAAGATCACAACTGTAAAAAAATTGGTATACTAGTAGGTACCCATAAAATATATCTATAGGTTATAAATAAGCAAGCCTTGTTAAAATATGTAATTCATAATTCAAAAAATAAGACATGTTATGTGTTATAGCGTAGATGGTATATATAAATAACTTGTAACTTAATCTATAATTTTAGAAATAAGGCAAATAACTTGATAGGTAAATGTTTTTAAACTTTTGGTGTATATAGGTCTGACTAAATTCAGGGTGACTCGACAGTGTTAGAAAAAAGGCAAGCGTCTTAGGCCCTAAAATTTGAGGGGCCTCAATTTTCATTAGTAATAATAGGTTATAGTTTTTTTTTTTAGAAAAAATACAGTAAAGATTATTTATTTCATATAAAAAGAAAGAATTATAAGAATAAGTTTGACACTTATGGAGTATGATTATGTGATCAATTGAAAAGAATTATCGAATGAAATTAATTATAATTTTTTTAAAACAATTCTGTATCTCAACGAGATAGAAGAATAAAATTTATAAGAAAATATATCAATATATATTTTTTAAAATTTAAGGCCTCCATTTAATTTTCGCCTTAGACCATTAATGTGCTTGAGTCGCTCCTTCGCCTGATGGATGTACATATTTTTAAATACTCTTATTGTAGCTTTGTAGTTTTTATCAGAATTCATGATTCTAATATTACTTACAGGGCAATGCTGAATTTTCATACAAGCAACTTTTTCAAAAAGAGCTAACTCCAAGTGATGTTGGAAAGCTTAATAGGCTTGTGATCCCAAAGAAATATGCAACAAAGTATTTTCCTCAAATTCAAGATGAGGAGATGATCTTCTATGACACTTCAAAGAGATTATGGAAGTTTAGGTATTGTTATTGGAAAAGTAGTCAAAGTTTTGTTTTCACAAAAGGTTGGAATAGGTTTGTGAAAGATAAAGGTTTAAGAGCAAAAGATACAGTTGCTTTCAACTTGTGTGAATTCAAGAATGGAACAAAAGAGAATTGCAATGCTTTTGTCATTGATGTGGTGAAGAATACTGAAGTTTTGTCAATCAATTTAGCACTCAATCATGAAGAAACTAGCAATGAGCATGAAATGGAGACACAAGAATTCAGAAAGGCACAACCATATGACGACGACGACGATGATAATAATAATAATGATGAAGGAGAAGATGATGATGATGCTTCTTTGGTACCAGTTTGGCTATTTGGAAAGCAAATAGGTTGGACTGAAGCAAAAAAGGCAATGGAGTTCAAATAATGTTCATCAACCAGTTGGAGTAACTGATAGAGTTGCTACCATGTGACTAAAATGTTATAGGTTCAACCCTTGAAAACAGTTTCTGACAGAAATGCAAGGTAAGGTTGTGTACAATAAATTCTTATGGTCGGCCCTTCCCTAGACCCTGCGTATAGCGAGAGTTTTAGTGCATCAGACTTACCCTTTATCATATTATTTTTTTCTTGTTGTATTAAGTACTTGTTTTATTTCTAAGATTACAAATCTCACTTTTTAATGAAGGTTATGCTAGATTCTTTTTTTTTTTTTGGGTTTTGATTAGTTTGGACTCACAGTGAAAAGTTATTTAATAATATTATCTATGTATATAAGTTAACTTCACAAATATTTTTTAGATCTTCTTTTTTGTTGTTGCTCATTTACTAATTAACAAAAATTAATAAATACTAACTCATTTGTTTTTCAAAACAATATTGTCTAGCAAAAAATTTCCATGGATAACATTTTCATGTTTGGGTAGTGACAATTGCCTTTTCCTCAAGGTAATGAGTTTTACAAGCACTAATTATATTGTCTCAGATTATGACTTGCTAGTGAATATTTATTAGTATAGTGACAAAGAAAAAATCAATTATAATGCCTTGATTATTGTGGTGACGGGGTGATTAGAGATGAACAAAATCGAATAAAAAATCACATTAAATTATTAATCGAATTAAATTGAGAAAAATTTAATTATATGATTTTATTTGATTTAGTAATCAGATTTTGTTTCAGCTTTTGATATCTGTGCAGAAATTGCCCTTTTTTAAAAATTCTAATAAGAAAATCTTTAATTGTCCTTTTATTTTAATCATCAAATTATTTTATCATTATTACTATTCTTTTCTTTAATAGTTATTGCAAATATATATTTGAGGTTCACAAAATATGAATAGAGTTGATAATAGTTAAACATGTAAATTTATAAATAAAAACTTAATAAAAGTGAAATGATATAAAGAGAATTAATAGATGTACATGTAATACATATGTTTAAAAACAATTCGGAAAAAAAATAAGATAAGATCGAGTACATAGTATGATTTGTATTGCTCATTGTGCAATTCTTTATAGTCATGGTTGTCCTTCCATGGCTCTTTTATATAATAGAAATAGAAAAATTGGTATGTAATGTATCATCGTTATATAATAATGATGCATAATCGTGTATAAATATTTAATAATAATTATATAATGTATCCATATCGATATTTATTTGATTATTATGCATTTCATCTAAATAAATAAAATGACAAATAAGAAATAACAAAATGATATAACTATTTATTTTTTCACAAAAGAAGTGAAACAATTATAAAAGAAAAAATTTTAAAAAAAGAGTAACGAAAAAAAATTAAACATTTATTTTTGAATAGAACAACAAAAAAAAAATTTTAAAAATTGAAAAGGAAAAAAAGTAAGCAACCAAATAAGAACTGGTATTTTCTGTAGCGTGAATCGACAACTATATTTGTATAATAGTTAAGATGCTTTTTGCTTTGTCTTTTAAGTTGGATGACCCCTACCCCCAACGCCATAATGCCCCAAAATCCCGTAAAAAAGAAAAACTAACGTGAACCAAATAGCCGAAAGGTTGTATTTGGTGCATATAACAGCTGAAGACTATTTTTAGTAAAAAAAAAATAGCTACTTTTGTGTGAGAAATTTAATTTTATGGACATTTATTATAACTAGTTTTTTTTTGGCACGTGCATCGCACATGCATATCCAATCATGTCATAGTTTTGTAAAATAATTTCAATATCATTTAAAAAAAAAAGCTACATAGTTTTATATTTAATTGATCAATATAATCATCGTATAAAAGTTTGATTATCCAGATCAAAATAGTTGAATGTCATTACATAATTATTTTTGTAAGGAAAAAATAATTGAATATCATCCAAATATACAAAGATGAACAATTAAATCTATACATATCATTCACCTCCATTCATAATCATTACTTTTATATTACAATTGTCACAATGGTAAGATTATCTAAACATGCATTCTGTTATAGTACTTTAACAAAGAAAATATCATGGCTTCTTTATCACTAAAGTGTTCAATACATACATTCTCGATGAACTTAAAATTTGTGTCCGATAACCAAAAAAAAAAAAAAACACTGACATTTTTTAATCAGTTAAAACTAATAATATATCATAATATCAATATATGCAAATACTTTTCAAAGTTCTCAACACCAAGAGAAATGCTTATCTATTATTCCATAAATAATAACTTTGAGATATTACACATATTTGATAAATAGTTATTCTATTAACATAAGAAAAGATTGGCCAAATTATTCAGGATATCTAATTTCGACTGAAAATTCAATATTATGTCCTTATCAAGGACCGTGATGAATAAACCTCAATAAGTGTAGATATCATCTGATTTCTTTGCTCTTTAATAGTTAAAAAAAAAATTGTTGCTCTTGAATTGTTGGATCGATCAACAAATTATTATCATCTTGTATTTACTAATAGATTTATTTTTTGGCAATTTTAAACAATTATTTATTACCAAATGTACACCAGAAGAAAAACAAACTACAAATTGGGCAAAGAATCCCAATTGCAGTTCTGCACTTCATCTAGCTACAACTACATCTAGAATAAGATCAACATTGAGGGCAGGGGCGAATTTCGCCCTATTTTTTGGGTCACGGGAATCCATGGTCATCCGACTAAATTTGATATATTACTTGTATAATTCTTAAAGAATATATTAAATACTAGTTAAAGAACTTATGTTCAAAATAACAAGTTGGTTCATGAGTTCTTTAAAATAATGATATACCCATGTTCTTGAATTCCTATACTAATTCGCCTCTGATTGAGGGTAAAAGTCCAAACTATCCAATCTCGTTGTTAACTTCATATTCCTAATGCACTTTCCATGTATGTCTTGTATCAATACATAATTATATTCTTTTTTCCTGTGTCTCCTCTAAAAGGTCATTCTTTCTTTTTTTTATCATATGTAGTTTATGCACATCAACGGGCCTATGTTAGCATAAAGCCCTTATTCATTGCTATTTATAGTAGGGCTTGTAGCCTTTTAAAGCAAACACAAATTATTTAGGAAGAAGAACATTGAGGCCATGTGGACCAAGTGTTTGATGAAAGTGCTCACCAGATTGAAAACTCTGTCCATGAAGTTGACACTGCGTTTGACTTGGTAGCGAGTAAGATACCTTTGCAGGTAACTCGAGTGATAAGCAAACCTACTTGGTGTTCTAAAATTGATTATTCTGACGATACAAACTCTAGGAAATCAGTTGACGAGGAGAATGAACGTCTCGAAACGAATTCACACTTAGTGTTTGATGAAAGTCTCCAGCGAAATATGTTCCACTTGCAAGGCCAATTTGCAAATCTGAAGCTTGTTTTGATTGGAAATTCTGTTTTCTATGAGATTTTGAATTCTGATTTTGATGGACTACGAGGAGTTGATGGAGAGGTCTCTCTTACCCCTCATGATGACAATGTTGAGGTTGTCGAGTTTTTTCCATGTCTATTCATTCAGTTATCTTTGGACAATATTAGGGATCTAGCAATGTGTGATAGCATGACAGATTGTGTACCCACTTGCTATTGGTTTGACACCGGGCAACATGTTTTTCAGTCCTCATCTTTCGTGTTCAAGCATAAGAAATCATTTATCTGTGATGGAATTGGATAAGAATGGTTATTGTCCTATCTTTGGGGCTCAAGGTGACGACGTCCTATTTTTTGCCATTATATGCTCAAATTTTTATAGTAGGAGGGATGGCTCAAAAAAATGGTTTGTGAAGGGGCTGTTCTCAATTGGCTGCTTAAAATATTGTCGAGCCACATCCAAACTATGAAATCGAGCAATTCAAGGGTGGATCAAGTGTTCAATGCAATGTCCAATGAAGCTTGCAAGGTATTCAATGCTACGTCCACTTCATTACTGGTTGGGGTGCTCACTGAAATAGTCAAAGAAAAGCGAAATTATTTTCTAAGTTCTTTTGGTGGTCGAGAATCTATAATGGCGACTGCACATTCCACACATGCTCCACCAATGAGGTATTTTGTTGCCAACTCTCTTTATAATGACTTGTCTGGACAGAAAACTATTTTGATGGCCTCTGATGACTTGTGTGCTGAAATAATTTTCAGGAAGCCTCCAAGAATTGAGGATCTATATCATGATAAACAATTTTTGGAGAATAAAGTTGGTTTTTCAAGAAGTGAAATACAATTTGTTGGTGTGAGAAATGATATTCAACATGAAAAGTTTAATGAGGTAAAAAGACATGCTGAATATCTTTTTCCATTCTATCTTGGTGTGAATGTGTTCATGGTTAAGCTTGCTGAAACGGTGATGGTTAATTGTGTATGGGATCCAAGAATCAGTTCTAAGACTATGCGCTAAAATGCTTTGACTTGGTTAGTAAGTATCCAACCAAATCTCAGAAAAATTGCTTTAAACAGGCCTTTGTTGTGTGCAGAAACTTCATCCCAAACAGTGAGTCGTGATTTGGTTTTATTTGGGACTAGTTCCTTGTTTGAAGTAGCGCTTAAAAGCACAATGGCATTGAAGGAACCACCTAGTGCATAGGTGACATAACTTTTATTTTGGAAGGGATGATAGAGCATCAAAATGTGTCACCAGACCAACGTGCTTATTGGCGTGATGACATCTCATTTTGGGTTGATAATACTGTTGATCTAGTGATTAATATCGATTGTATGTGTGCTTTTTAGTGCATCTCCGTTACAGGTATTGTGACTTGTAAATGGGTCGAGGTTGTTCAACCTATCAAGCTGGTTCAGGAATACAATGACATCTTACTATTATCTGAGATGATTGACGAGAAGCGAGTTATGTCCATTGTTATTCCCTTGAACCTAAGGTTCTTATTGGGGATGGGGGTATTGTTAGAACCTACCCCAACTCAATAAGAATATGAATGTCATCGGCCCGGTTATTGGGCCAAGAAGAAGTAGCAGGATCAAAAGGCCTTTACAAAGGTTAATTTGGGATCCAGGCCCAATTACTAACTAGTGAAAAAGGGACATAGGTTTGGAATGAAGGATTATGCAAATTGTGATAAAAGAAATGTAGTACATCATGTTTCATTAAGTCTATCTTCTCATCTCCTTCAAGTTATCTTCTTTGATCTATTCTTTACTATTCCATTATTGTTCTACAAGTTCTTGGTTAGTTCTTTTTCCGATTATAACGTTGAGTTTGGTGATTATAATACTTGAATGTTTCTATTGTGAAATTGGGGTTGTTACAATTAACGTGGAAAATATACACACAGGAGAAACACTATAGAATAAGGTTTGGTTCAATGAAACAAGATGTTTTCGTTTGTTTAAAAGAGAGAATAGCGAGGAGTTGCATCTTTTGGGATTTATTTGGACCTTGCCGTCTGTGGGAATTGGAAGCGACCACTCTTTCTCAGGAGTTTGTAGAGCCATTTTTAGATGGATGGAAAATTTAAAAAATTATGATTGTTTATTTTTCATATTAAATTTCAATTAAGAATAAAAGAATTTAAAAATTTAAAAGGGCGGGTCTATGCCGGTCAAAAATGAAAAAATCATCATGCGGGGCAAGATGGAGCGATTTAAAAATTACCCCAACTACAAACTTATACTTTACGGGAGATCTATTACCCCCTTAAACTATTTTAAGGTAAAATAAATTACCCCTTAAGTGTTTAGTTGGCATAAAAAGTGTATTTCATTCTCTTTGAGAGAGTGAACTGCCTATTTTTTCTTTTATTTCGTTTTTTTTTTCTTTTTCTTTCTCTTTCTTCCTTATTATATATATTTATTTAAATATATTCCTCCACCATTATTATTGTTGAAGTTTCGTCAATGGAGGTTTGACAAAAAAAATAATAATCAGTAATTAGTGTAATTTATAAACAAATAATTATTTAATAAACTTATTTAGAACACATCTAATAAATTAAACTTAATTTTAAAAACAACATACTCATTAATCAAAACTTTACTTTGAATAATCTCTCTTATTTTTTTTATTTTTTTACTTAAGATCTTCACATTCATCTTTCTTCATCAATTTTAGCTATCAAACTACTTAGTTATTATCACTTTTCAATTAAAATTCTAAGAAGAAAATTCATTTCCATAAAAACTTCTATTTTTCAATATCATAGCATACTCCTCTCAATTGTAAAAAATGGGAAGTGATTTCATTATTTCTTAATCATAAAGACTCAAAGTGGGTATTAGAATTTGAGATTTGGCAAGAAAAATTTTATCTTCAGATCCATCAAGAATATCAATTAGAGAACTAACAGGTGCAAAACTACCTTCAAACACATTGGCAGTAAGAGACCATAATAGAAAGATTCAACATCCATGTGAATTTTATCGAATTCAATAATGATAATTGTTGTGCAAATAAGTGACCGGAAAGAAAGAAGGAAGGCGGAGGAGAATGAGTGTGATGGAGATGGAGATAGATTGGAGGAGATGAGAGATATGGAAACAATAGAGAAAAAATGGAATGATTTAGGAAGATGACTAGAATAATGGAGGAAAAATTAAATGCTTCAAAATTGATTGATTTTGATAATGAATTTTTTTAAAAAAATTATTTTTTATTCTGAATGAATGGGAGCATGTATTACACTAAGCCACAAAGATTTGAGGGTGATGTTTTGGGGTGTCAATATTCTTGTTAAAAATACTTCGGGGGGTAATAGGACCCCATGAAGTATTGGTGTGTAGTTGAGAATCAGGTAATAGATTGGGGGAAATTGGCTATTTTCTCAATTACCTTTAATTTAATGAATTCTTTGACATGAATTTCTCATACTTTTTTAACTCTCTTTTTAACGTGTTCTTTTTTTTAAAAAAAAAAATTATGCCTATTTTTATGGGAGATGATTTTTCAATTTTTATTTTTTTTTTGCTTATTATATGGGAAGTTTTTTATTTTTCTTTTTTTTTAGATCAAGTCTATTCTAGTTAGAAAAAGATTCTTCATCTATGGATTTAATTAAAATACGAAAATTTTCTCTATTTAATTTTTATTATATTTAATATTAAATATTATTAAAATAATATTATAATAATTAAAAATAATGGTGAAAAGACGATTTTGTCTAAAGCAAAGTCTAATGATGAAAAAATGATTTTATCTAAAGCGAAATATTTTAATGAAGGGCAAAAAATTCAAACAACATCATTAAGAACTTTCACACTTTTAATATAGTATAGGTATAGATAGATAGTTTATTATCTAATCCTATGAAATTGTATTGAGAAAAGAAATTTTTCTTCTTTCTATTATCTATAGTTTATGCTGGGTTTTATATTATTTAAAATCTTTGTTAGAATCTGGCTCGTAGTTTTATACTAGCAGAGCTTGTTGAATCCTGGAGGATACACTCATACCGGATGAAATATCCTTGATAACAATGACTTTTGACATGTCTCAAGCTACATGAATTTCTTACAAGTGTTAGTGTTTGTGATGATGGAATATCTTCCGTAAGAATTTACAACATAATCAAACACAAATAGATGATAAAGTAGAGGATAGAAATAGAAATAAATCTGCAGAATCTTCTTATTTATAAGATTTTAGTTATAAAACCTCTCTCTTCCTAGCTTCATACATCAAACTTATATATTCCTTCAACATTTGTATAAGGATTTCTGTTTGTTACTGCTAAGACCCGCAATTAGGGTGTGAAAACCTTGTCTATTATGTATGATTAAGAGTATATTTATACAAGAGTGAGATGGACCCAAACCTCAGGAAAACAGGAAAGAGAATATACAGCTACCATGTTAACCTACAGAATATACAGCTACCATGTTAACCTACAGAATATACAGTTACTATGTTAACCTAAACATTACCATATTAACCTTAACACCCCCCCCCCTCAAGTTGGAGCATGCGGATCACAAATGCCCAGCTTGCTAAGAATATAATGAAACTGGCGGGTTCCCAAAGCCTTGGTAAAGATATCTGCGAGCTGCTCGGTGGTAGCCACATGGGACGTGCAAATAGTCCGATCGCGGACCGCATCTCGAACATAGTGACAATCTACTTCAATGTACTTGGTACGTTCATGGAAAACCGAGTTTTGAGCAATGTGAAGAGCAGATTGACTATCACAGAACAACTGCATAAAATACCTTGGCCTAAAGAGCCTTTGAGATAACGAACAACCCCGAGAGCAGCGGCCCAATGAGCGGTGCGTGGAACATACATGAATTGAGCAAAAGTGTGAACTGCATAAGCCAAATCGGGCCTAGTGAAAGATAATTAGATAAGTCGGCCGACCAAACGCCGATAAGTTTTTGGATCGGGAAGAGGATCCCCATCAGCCAATGCGAGAGAATGATTTGGCGGAAGGGGCACGTTGG
>DF359073.1:60933-77657 GCA_000787875.1 Solanum virginianum
GTGTCTCTTATAGTATATATATATATGTGTGTGTGTGTGTTTTATTTGAGTCAAGAATGATCTATCATAATCAATCTCACTATTTTCACAATCGCAAATCAATCAAGCATGTATACTCACCATCCTATGTAATTAGAGTATTATTTAAATATCTATCATACATGCATAGATTAAAATATTAATTGTCACTGTAAAGTCATTCAACTCATAAATAACTTTTGAAAAAGTTAAGTCTCGCGAAAAATTACATATGCTAGCCAAAATACCATGTTCGCTCAAATTACCTAAAACCTCACTTTCCACTATTACCTTTTATAAAATCATAAATATATAGTATAATTTATCTCCTAGAAAATATAAAATTTTAATAAATGAAAGAATAAATATAAAAAAAATTCAAATATTCATCTTGAACTTTGAATAATTTAATTATTTTAGGATGCAGAGAGCATAATTATGATCTAAGAAACCCAAAACATTATAAAATCATAACATTAATGAAGGTGTGTACAAATGATAGAGAATGAGAAATGCACCCTACAGACTCAAATCATGATCCATGAGGGATCTTTGATACGCCAAAAGCAGGGTGTCTCCATCAACTGTCAGTTTTGACACCTCAGATTAACTGTGAGCCCACTTTAATATTTTAGCTGGTATCTTAAGTATTAAGTTTTTGGAAAAAAGTATGATCTGATTTGAAATTATTTATTTTTAATAGATTTAATTTAAAGTATTTATTTTTAATTGGCTCATTATTTAAATTATTTATATATTTTTTTTTATTTTGCGTGTTGACGTCATGCATAAATGTTATGAAATATACTTTGACGGTATATATATATCATAGCGGTATCATATAGAATGAGTTCAATCCTTTGTAATGCTCTGACGGTATATTAATACTCAATTGGTATATAAGATTTTTTTTAAGAAAGAAATAAAACAATTATTAAACTCTAAATTAATAGAAAATATATTCATTATATACTTTGTCGGTATATTTATATCATATTGATATCATATATGATTGAGCTTAATCGTCTGTGTGCCATGTTAATATATTTATACCCTGTTGATATATCATACAAGCAGATACTGATGTCAGCGTGCAAATTTTAATATTACAAAGGAGAAGGGCAGGGGGAATTTTAAGGAAAAATTACACAACATATTTTATCATATTTTTTAATAATCTTTACCATTCTAAAAAATTTAAAAAATTCCTTATTTCTACTCTCTCTCCAACGTGTAGATACTTAGACTATTATTTGTCTCTCCTTCTTAATTTATCCTAAATTATGTCCTAATTTTAAGTATTCTAATCAATATCTACATAATCTTCCTATTTCTTAGTCTCTTAATCAATTTTTTCATGATTAATTTCAATTTTAAAATTTTTATCATTATTTTCAAACTAAACAAAAAAGGAAAATTTTTGAAAAGTCTCCAATTCCTTGACCAAAACCTAATATCTCCATTTTTTTTTATCTATTTCTTCATAGTCGTCTCCATTCTGATTTCAACGATGAGTATCATTCTAAAAAATAAGAAAATCCTTAATCAAGTATTAACTACCCAGATCAAGAACCTAATTTTAAGTATCAAGTATCTACTAGACAAAGAAATAGAAAGCTTATGTCAGGTATTAATTATCAGTTCTGTATCAACTACCCAGATCAAACACCTAATTTTTAAGTATCAAATATCTACTAGACAAAGAAAAATAAAACTTATGTCAAGTATCAATTATCAGTTCTTTGATAAGAACAAACGCTTCTTCTTAAAATATCAAGTAACTAAAGCTCCAATTTCAACGATGAATATTATTCTAAAAAGTACGAAAATTCTTCATCAAGTATCAACTAGCCAGATCATGCACATAATTTTAAGTATCAAGCATCTACTAGACAAAAAAAAAAACTTACGTTAGGTATCAATTTTGTTATTCTGTTGGCAACTAATGGACACGAAGGAATTTTGACGAAACTATTTTTGCAGGTATCTAATTCAAGTTTTTTCCGAACTAGTGGAACAACAAGTCGTCTAGGTGTCTCTTATAGTCATGATCCAGTGAACAATGGTGTTGAACGTGATCCTTCTCACATTCTGAAAACAGATGCAAGTCGACCTGAATTTGGGAAAAGTGTTTGTTAAGAAATAAAGCACCGGAAGCAATAGATCAATTTGTAAGTTTGAAATGGAATATTGATTAGTTAGAGAAAAATGTCGAAGAAAAGGGCACAATTTATCTCTCTATCACGGTAGAAACAAACACTTCAATGAGAGAGGTGAATTAGATTTAATTTTTCAATTCAACTTATTTTTAGCGCAACTGATTGATTTGTTTCCTTTTTTTTTTTGACATGCATCAAAGAAATTTTGAGGTATCAAAACGCCTAAAAAATATGAGATTTTTAGTAATTTAGAAAATAGTTGGTATAAAAAAGAATTAACCTTATACAAAATGAAATTTGTAAAATTTATACAAATTTTAATATTATTGAGGTATAAAATATAAAGGGGTACACAAATATAAATAATTTACTTTAAAAGGGGTACAAACTTGATTTCCCTAAGTTTTTTACCATACTTTTGTCTATGGATTTTGGGAGAAATATCTAATTTCCTATTTTTTTTAAAAAAAAAAAATTAACTCCACAAGTTTTAAACATTATTCAACATATCATTGATTTAAAGAATAATAAATACTTAATAAGATAATATTACTATATTATACTTTAAATATATTAAATTTAATATTTTGAAAAATGTATTAGATATTAAATAGGGGTTATTGTTGTCACTCAATTTTGATCGACCTATAACTCATTTTAGAATGTTATTTAATTAAAATAAGTATTTTTATTTATATTTAATTCAAATATTTATTTATTTCTAACATTCTTTACTATTATTTTTTTGATGTTATATAAATTTTCTTTCATATAGTTTGTACATATGTAATTACATACTTCTTCATAATTATACAAAAAAAATAATAATAAATAAAAAATTATATTCTTATTTATTTTACAAACTATTTTTGAAATTAATTAATTCATAATTAAGTTAATTATTTCACTTAGTTAATTTTAAGAAACTCAATCCATATTAATTAATCGAATATTTAAATTTAATCTTTCATTTACCCGATCCCATGTGTTCCTCTCCTTGTTCCTTTTCCCCCTACTTTAATTTTTTCTTTTTCTTTTAATTTTTTCATTTTTTATTACATCCTCACCTCCCATTCTTTTTCCATTTTTGAACTCCAAAAACTCCTCTCCTCTCCTCTCCTCTCCTCCATTTTCAGCCACCAAACAGCCCTCAAACCACCCCTCAAATGCCAAAAAACCAGCAGCAAAACTCATCCCTCTCCTCTCCAAAATCACCACCCAAAAATGTCGGAGAACACACCCAAAATTTTACTAAAAAATGTACCAAAGAAGCCTCTGTTTCAGCTGAAATCGCATCAACATCAGCCCCATTTTTGACCCTCAGAAACAGCCTGAAATTCACCAAATCAACCCCAAATTGTGACCCCCAAAATAAAATACAGCTCACTTACACCACAAAGTTCCACCTGAAAATCAACGAAAGAGACCACCAAATCAGCCATGAAACCCCCCCAAAACGCAGCACAAAACTGCACCCAAACGACACCCAAAACCACATCATTTTCGACCCCAAATTAGCTACCAAAAACCCGTTGAAAAACTCCACAAAATCAGCCACCTTCCTCCCCCAAATCAGTCCCCAAAACGCACCCAAAACATCACCAAAATCAGCCACCAGATGCCCAGAAATCAACCTCACAAACGCCTCCAACAACCAGCCCCAAAATCCCATAAAAACACAGCAAAAACCATCCAAATTCGCCCGGAAACAAACCAAAAACATAGCCAACAACCATCACAAAACCGGCAGCCAACAGACCAACAAAGGAACCAAAACTATACTTTCATATCTGCAAGGAAAAACAGCAATCTGGTAATCTTTATTTCAGCACTGTCTTGTTCTTGCTCTTGTGCATTCTGTTTCATGTTGTTAGGTTGTTTTAGCTTCTTTTTTTTGCATGTCTCTTCTCTATATTGCTGTCCATCTTATTTGCTGCGTATCCTTTTAAAGTTCTACGTAGAAATATTTTTGTTAATGTGATTTTAGTTTTTTTTTTTTTAGATATTATGGTTGACCATTTCTTTTTATATAAACTAGTTGTTTAGTTTATTTATTTTTGTTTGGTAGCTTATTATTGTGCGCAATTTTATTGTCGGTTATAATTATATATTTTTTTGGTAGTTTCTAATGTCTTTCATTCACTCTATTTTTATGATTATTTTTCTTTTCTTAAATTATTCTTAGATCTCTTAAATTATTTGTTAACTGAACTTTACATTTATCTAATTATGGTCGGTTTTTCTGCTATATTTCTAAATCTCATTTTGTTATTGGTATTGTTATTAGATTGTTTGTCGCTACCTTCTTGTTCACCTAACTTGGCCAATGACGAATCTAATCGTCGGATTTCGAGGCCTCTCATTCAAAAAGACGGAGAAAGTTAGCTTAAATTTATTATTTATTATATGTTAAAATTCAAGAACATTTTAATTTAAGTTTCGTATATTATTTGTTAATTTAGCTAATGACGAATCTATTCGTCGGATTTCGAGATCTCCCCATTCAAAAAGACGGAGAAAGTTAGCTTAAATTTATTATTTATTATATGTTAAAATTCAAGAACATTTTAATTTAAGTTTCGTATATTATTTGTTAATTTAGCTAATGACGAATCTATTCGTCGGATTTCGAGATCTCCCCATTCAAAAAGACGGAGAAAGTTAATTTAAATTTATTATTTATTATATGTTAAAATTCAAGAACATTTTAATTTAAGTTTCGTATATTATTTGTCAACATGGCTAATGACGAATCTATCCGTCGGATTTTGAGGCCTCCCCATTCTAAAAGACGGAGATAGTTAGTTTAAATTTATTATTTATTATATGTTAAAATTCAAGAACATTTTAATTTAAGTTTCGTATATTATTTGTCAACCTGGCCAATGACGAATCTATCCGTCGGATTTTGATGCCTCCCCATTCAAAAAGAAGGAGAAAGTTAGTTTAAATTTATTATTTCTTAGATGTTAAAATTCAAGAACATTTTAATTTAAGTTTCGTATGTTATTTGTCAACCTGACCGAGGAAAAATCTATCCATCAGATTTCGAGGTCTCCCTATTCAAAAAGACGGAAATGTTTTTAGTTTAAACTCATAGTTGTTACATTATTTTGTTTGGTCAATTTTAAAAGAAGCTCATTAATTGATACATTTTAATTTGTCGAGTATTTTAAATTAAATTCCCGCATTATCGTCGATTTTCAAGGTCTTCCATGTATATAAGACGGATGTTATCTTTAATTATCATTTTTACTTTTTATCTATTCATTATTGTGTATCTTATTGACGTGTGTCTAATTTAAGACGTCCCTCATGTCATTATTCATTTTATTGTGCATCTCCTTCTCAATTTATAAAAAATAAATTTAGTCGGGACCCACAGTTGTGGATTCTGAAGGGTGCTAATGCCTTCCCTTCGAAATAACTTGAACCCTTACTCGAAATTTTTGGTTCGCAGACTATTTTGTAAATAAATAATTGGTTCCTGATTATCCTTAAAATAAGGTAGCGACTTCCAAATAAACTAATTTTCCTAAAATCAAACAACATTTTCTTTTAAGTCATTTTAATTATATTTCTTATGAGTTGTCGCGACGTTGCGCCTTCGGGATGTCAACAATTATTTAATAGTAAGGTCACAATGGACACAAATGAGTAAAAAATATATTAATTTTTAAAAATAAATAAATATAATTATTTATCTATTTTTAATATAACGGACAAATAAAATTAAATAAAGCGAGTAAAACGTATTTTTCAGGAACAAGCTTTGCAAAATGCACCTTGTATGTGATATATTTTTCAAAATGCCAATAACAAACAGAAAAGAGGTAGGAAATCAAACTACTTAATTGATTTAATATTAAAATAATCAACTTGAAAAAACACATAAATGTTTGAAAATTTGATTTTTAGAACTTGAGATGAGCTTATTGAAAGTGTAATTTCACTAAAAATTAGTTTAGTTTATGAAATTTTCAAAAAAATTTAAAATTAGATTAAAAAATACTACACTCCAAAAGATAATAAAACTAAATAGATATTTGGATTAATTTATTTTAAATATTTTTTGACTTATAAGTTATTTTTTAATTTTGAAACTTCCTAGAGAATTCACTTTTAAAAATCTATTTGATCTTCTTTTAAATAAAAAAGATTTTTATATGGTCAAACAACATTTTTAAGAGTTAAATTTTCCACTAATTGGTGAAACTTAAGTCTCTCTTCCATGTATGTTCTTAGATTCATATGATGATATTCATTTCTTCAAATTTTCAATACGTTCATATGTTCTTGAATTTTAAATATATAGGTATAATACATAATTGTGATATTTATCATAATTTGATTTGACTTTTTTTTTTTTTCAATTTTTGATGTGCACAAAACACTTAAATTTATACATAGTTAAACAAATTGACACATGTGTCTTATGTATAACTTATTCTTTCATCTACGCACTCACAATTTTATTTCAAAAATTGATATTATTTTATAAAATTGTGTATAGCATGACTTGACAACACACGTGCAACACATGCACTAAAAGACTAGTTTAATATTAAAACAATCAATTTGAAAATCACATAAATTTTTGAAATTTTGATTTTTAGAACCTTAGATGGGCTTAATGAAAGTGAATTTTTTCACTAAAAAAATATTTAATTTTTGAAATTTTCAATAAATTTTAAAATTAAATTCAAAAAACACTACCCTCCAAAAATAATAAAACTAAATAGATAGGTGGACTAACTTATTTTGAATAATTTTTGACTTATAAATTGTTTTTTAGTTTCAAAATTTTAGGAGGTATCTTAAATATTAAGTTGTTGACCATACTTTTGCCAATGAATTTTGTGAGAAAGATTTAATTTCTTAAAAAGATAGAATTTAACTTCATTAGTTTTTAAAAATATTTAATATTTCATTGATTTAAAGAATAATAAATACTTAATAGAGATAATATTACTATATCATCTTTGGATATAATAAAATTAATATTTTGAAAAAATGTATTAGATATTAAATAGAAATTATCTAGTAGTAAGGGTATAATAGGCATAAATAAATAAATAGTATATTATTTTTTAAAATTGAATAAATATAATTGTACATTTATTTTTAATATGATAAACGTATAAAATTGAATAAAGCGAATAAACTAAACAAACTTAGCAAAATGCAGTGTGTATGTGATATATTTTTTAAAATCCCAATAAAAAACAGAAAAGAGATACAAAATCAAATTACTTAATTTATTTCATATTAAAACAATCAACTTGAAAAACTCAAAAATTAATTTAATTCATATTAAAACAATCAACTTGAAAAACTCATAATTTTTGAAATCTTGATTTTCAGAACTTGGGATGGGCTTAAAGAAAATGCAATTTCACTAAAAATTGGTCTAATTTTTGAAATTTTGAAATTTAAATTTTTCAGTAAATTTTAAAATTAAATTAAAAAAACGCTACCCTCCAAAAATAATAAACTTAAGTGAATATTACTAAGTTTTCATTTATAAGCTATTTTTTAGTTTTGAAAAACTTACAAGAAATTCAAACATCCCCTTAGAGCCAGATAGGCAAAACAGGTGTGTACTGTGCAACCTGGCCATTTATATAACCTTTCAGGTGTCTGACCCATGCTAGTACTACCTATATACATATTTCTGTCTTTCGCTATTCCTTCTCCATTTCTCCCAGAAAAAAAAAAACATCAAACCCTTCTTTTGTGATTTCTTCTCTGTCAAGGTATACACTTTCTGCAAAATCGCCAAAGGAAATTCAATGTAAGTCATCAGATTTCTTCCACATATATGTATATACGCACAGAGAACATCTATTTTGCCATATATATATCGACCTCATTTCCATGCATACGTGTAGTAAACATCTATGTGGACTCAAGTCAAAGCATCAGTCAAAATCTCGTCTTTTTTACATTTTCCGGCTTAAAATGTTGCTTTTTTGCTTTGTTGATGTTTTTGTTCCGTCATTTTTGTTATATGTATGTATGTCCGTGTCGATTTTGTTTTGTATAGGACTTAACGGAAAAAATGAGCGGGTATCAGTTTGTTTAAGGTTGATCAAGTTTTTATATGAGTTTTTTTTTTTGATGTAACAGTTTTTTTTTATTTTTTTTGGCTATGTGGTAGGTCGAGCAAAAGGCTTTCTGATGATTTTTCGGCTGAAAGGCCGAGAAAGAGGCCAGCTAGGGTTCTGAGGATCCAGCGTGATTCAGATGAGGAAGGTGGTGCTGTGGAAGAAAAAGTTGTTTATTTTCGGGTTCTTTTGCCTAATGGAGTAACTTTAGAGTTGCAAGTACGCGGACCACCCAGGGAAATGCCTGTTCAGGACTTTGTTATTTTAGTGAGGCGAGAATACCAAAATCCTGGCCGAAGAGTGGAGTCACTTAAGCCCAAAAGACAGGTTGATTGGACTAGCAAAGATTTGCATTTTATAGATGCTTTTGAGAACAGGATAACCAGGATGTTGGATTTGAGAAATTTTAAAGCCAACACGTCTCATATGTTAAGGCTTTGTGTATGTTTTTGTCTTCAGTGTTTTCAATTTCTCAATTCTTTTGGTTGTAAGTGTTCCATTTTTTTTTTTTTTTTAACTTGCATTTTTCCATACAGGATGGTTCAGCTGAAGCAGATAAGTATGAGGTTGGTGCTTCGGTCTTAGGTGGCATGCTATTAGAGAATATATGTTATACATAGAATTTATCTGTAACTGAGTGTGTGCTTTCACCTGGCAGAATATGTGGGACCTTACACCAGATACTGATTTGTTGAGGGAACTGCCTGAAGAGTATACATTTGAAACCGCACTGGCGGATTTGATTGTAAGCATCTTTTCCAAAGAACCTTTTTTTCCATATTATTTGGATAACTTTCTCTACTTATGTTGATCACTTTAAGCATTAATTTCATTTCAATGGTGTATCAGGATAATTCATTGCAGGCTGTATGGTCTAATCGTGCAGACCAGAGAAGATTAATAAGGTATGGACTTTCATAGTTGGAGAGCTCAAGAGAGCATGTGATCAATTCAAATTGTTAAATTGAAAGTTATTAATGTCCTGAGATGGCGTATATTCACTAAAGACTAATTTTTTTCGGAAGAGATCAAAATATACTTGTGGGTATTCATGTATATTTGTCATTCGAGGAATGAGTATCAAATGTTCTCTTAAAATGGTGATCCTGCATGCAGAATAAAATCTTCTCTGTAACATGTAATCTTGTTTGTGTCCTCCTCTTTTGAAATTAAATTTTGTACACATGAATGATGAATCTTTCCTGAAATTGTTTAATTTATTTCCCCAGGAAATTTCAAACTCAGTTTTCTGATCATTTTAATACCTTGTAAATTTGCCTTGTCAACAATATCCATTCTCTATTGGCATATTAATTGTACAGGACACTTTCAATTTCCTTGTTCAATTGAGTTCATGCTTCAATTAACTTCTTAACTAAATGACCCTTTTGTTTTTGCGCCTAACAATGAATTCCAAGGATGCATAATTGATATTTGGAAAGTTAGATACTTGCCTCTTCTTTGTCTCCAGTTTTAATTAAATTTATTCTTCTAATGCAGATATAATCTTATAGTGTTCTGCATGTACTCACATTTATTTTGTTTGACCTGCTGTAGACAATTAGTTGTTTACCTCTGCTTTTCTATTTATTTGTAACCCTACATCTTATTAGGATTGGATGTTTTGTTATGCTCTTGTTTGGTCCTACATCTATTTCCTTTTAC
Source organism: Solanum virginianum (assembly GCA_000787875.1). Classification (NCBI taxonomy): domain Eukaryota; kingdom Viridiplantae; phylum Streptophyta; class Magnoliopsida; order Solanales; family Solanaceae; genus Solanum; species Solanum virginianum. The sequence continues at coordinate 70,883 of DF359073.1, forward strand.
TTGCTTTCACTTGTGTAATAATGTTATGTCATTGGCACCTGCAGCTATTTAATTGTCTTTACCTGTAGTGCGTGTTCCATACAGCCCTCATACTGTTCACTGTTTCTCTTATTTTGCAGTCTAGAGTTAACTAAGAACAGGATTACAATATTTGACACAGGCCCTGGAATGAATGGAAGTGCTGACAACTCAATAGTGAAGTGGTAATTTCTTTTCCCTGATATATCTGGGACCTTGCTAGAACCAGAATGATTAAACCAAAAGTGAACTTAAGAGCTACATTATTAAAATATCATCTTATGGGTTGCACAAGTGTTTCTTCTTAGGTTGGCACCCAAATACTAGAAATCAGTCAAATTTGTAATATGGTGTCTTAAATAGTTCAAGTTTGAAGTCATATGGATGGACAACTATTCCTCTGAATGGCCTCAACTTCTCTATTCTTTGACTGTTTTAGATCTATGATGCCTTGATCTCTTTCACATATTGATAGATTGTTTTGCTTCCATATGTCGTACTTTTAGAAATAACTTCCAGAAAAAATCAGGTCTCTTTTTGTTTATGCTATTTGCATTTATGTTAGGTCTATCTGCAATTACTAAAAACGGAAAAGTTCATGTTAGGGATATTTGTTATGTTGAAAGAAATTTTCGTGAATTGAGGGAACACCATTGGTTATATATATATATGTGTGTGTGTGTGTGTGAGTTCAATGACAATCTTTTCTCCTCTTTTTTTTTTTTTCAAAAAAAGGATGTCAAAAGAAATAGTAGACTTCTTTGACAATGCAATGAGAGGTGAAATCACTTCTGTAACACTCAAGATATCCAGAAAGGGATTGATACTGTGTATCCCAAGTTTGTATTGGCTGCATATCTGACAAGTAGATCTAAAGAGTTGATGTAGTGGAATCTGCATGTATTTTATTAATTTTCACCTTAACTGCAACTATCTTCATTCAATTCTCTCGTTAATTTCCTCTTAAAACCAGCTTGGAAACATGTTGTTGCTTTCTTAAATTAAATCGGTAGCTCTTTTATTCTGCTGTGTTTTACTGCACTTTCATGGTTTTTCAATTACGTGTTGATATATTTGTTTCAGGGGAAAGATGGGAGCTTCTCTGCATAGACTGTCGAGAGACAAAGGAGTAGGAGGAAAACCTCCATACTTAACGGTTGTTGCATCATTCTAATACTCAGTTTGCTTAGCTGTGGTCAAAATACTTGTATTAGAAATAAATTCAAATATGTAAACTAGATATTTATTTAATTGTTGCATTTTTTGAGTTTTGAAATCTCTATGCTAGTAACGGTTCCAGCTCGAACTTAGTGACTAGTATTACATATCGTAGTGAACTCATATTTGATTTCGGTGTTGTCATTCCCCTGCAACTTGGCACTGGAAAGTATCCCCTATGTTGTCCCATGAATGTTTTGAACATAAATGAATTAAATAACAGGAGATGATCTTGATTTTGAATTGGATTCAGAAAAGCTTGAATGATCAATGGATATGTTCATTTCTACCATTAGGTGTAGTGTCTTCAAATTCTGGTTTCTCTAAAACTGGATTTGTGCACCAGTTTTGGTAAAAAATCACAAAATGCAAGTACTGCTTAGGCTATATTGGTTCAGATATATTTACTAGAGTTTGTAGTTACTCCTAAGAGCAGCGTCTACTTGAAGTTCTTTCCTGTTATTCGGAGTCATCTGCAAGCGAGTTATCAGTAGATACCTTTCTCAAAAGTCAGTTTGATATTAGTTTACTTTGCAATTGTGTTTCTTGTAGAGCTCTAAATGACAATAGCTGTGAGAAATTATCTGGAAATTTATGTCAATTTGAAGTTGGTGTAATTAACCCACAAAGAACACTAGTCTTTGCATAATTTTCCTATAAGTTTACCTATTGGAAACAGAATCTGAAATTTATAGTCAGCCATCATAGTAGAAAGACCTAAATTAATACTCTTTTTTCAGAGAGAGAAAAAAAGCAACAAGAGGATTACAAGTATTTAAATGGAATGTATAAATATGTTTCCCGTTATATCTTTGAAAACTTACCAACTTGTACGTGTATCTGTCTTCCTTTTTATTCCCTTTCCTGTACAGATTCTCCTTGTCTCTTAATAAAAACTACAGCTGCTTTACCTTGTATAATGTGATCCTTAGTTCATCCAACCAGCAAATTGGGAATCCAACAATATTTTGTTCCCATATCTGGCAGTTTTTTTATCTTCTTGGCTCACTTTTGTTTATATGTTATCTGACACGGTGGTTGCTTTACAGCCTTACTTTGGTATGTTCGGTTATGGAGGACCGATTGCATCTATGCATTTGGGAAGGTATGTCTTGCTAAAGTTTAGAATGACTTTATTTTAGACGAAAAAAGGGATTTCTCTTTTCATGCCGCCTTTTCTGTAGACGAGCTTCGGTTTCTTCAAAGACAAAGGATTGTAAGAAAGTATTCGTGCTACATCTTGAGAGAGAGTCTTTACTCCGCTGTCCTTCTTCTCAACAAACTTGGAGGGTACTCATTATTGTTTGATATTGCTTTCTTCCTATCATTTGCTCCTTTTCCTTGTATACAGTTCTTTATCTTATCTTCTTACACATATATTCTTTCATTTAGACGGATGGAAATGTTAGAGATCCCTCAGAAGATGAGCTACGGGACTCAACTCACGGTAGCTTCACTAAAGTAAGATATTCTTCTGGACTCTTGCTGACCTTTTGATTATTAGAGTTCTTTCGTATTATCTTCCTATGCAGTAGAATTTTGCACTGACTTCCTATAAAGTTAATTTTGGTTTCATTTACTATCGTAATATTTTAGCTTGACATGATTGATATCCTAATAGATACTTTCTCTTGCAACCTGTATGGTTCTTGATAGTGTTGCGGTGTGTTGTATCCATGGACTGAGGCCTTTCTCAAGTCTCTGAAAAATAATGTTCCCTCCACCTCTTTTATAAGGCACCGTTTGACTTGGCCCTAAAAAAAGGAAGACTAGAAACTTGTGGTCTAAAACAATCCTTGGGTATTTGTTTCAGGGTAAAATGTGAAATTTTGAAGTTAAATTATTCCTAATTATAGTGAGATGACTTTCTTTTTTGGGACGGACTAAAAAGGAAAGGGTGTCACATAACATGGGATGCAAGGAGTACCTTTTATTAAATTGTTTTTTACACGGGTTGTTATTCTGGTGTTTGTCCAAATTATTTTTATGAATAACAAATGTCTATAATCGTTAAAGGCTTATGGTTTAGGCTTCTCTTAGCAATTTGATGTTTTTAAATGCGAAGTTCTTTTGGTATATGATAAATACTTCCATGAAATCAGTTTCAAACATGCCATGGAATTGTTAGTGAAATTATATGATCAGTTTGAACACAGTCATTGCTAACATTATTGACAGGTTGAAGTTTTTCATACAAAGATGAGAACTGGAAATGTACAGAAACTACAATTCAAACTTAAGGATATATACTTCCCGTATATTCAGGTTAGTGGCTTATAGAGTTTTTCTGATAAATTGGTTCAAAAGGTAGTAGCACTTTGAGCAGCTTTTTTTTTTTTTTTACTTTCAAAGTTGATTCATAACATTGCTATATATATATATATATATATATATATATATATATATTTTTATGTGTGTTTTTTTTTTTACTTTCAAAGTTGATTCATAACATTGCTATATATATATATATATATATATATATATATATATACTATTATGCATGTGGGGGTCTATGGGTACAACAACTTTGCTCTTTTGATATGGACTAACTACTATTATGCATGGGGGTTCTTGGCATTGTTTAATTATTACTTGTTTCTTTAAGCATTATTTTACTTTTTCCATCATTTGATTCTTGTACATAGGAAATGAGACTCAACTTTGTACTGCAAATTTAGAAGGCGTTCTCTTTCACTCATATAACTATCTGGTTTAGTTCATCAACTTAAATGCTGAAGCAAAATATATATAGTCAATAAAATCTTTTTCATTTCTTTCGCTTTTTACATATTCCAACTTTTGGTAATACCCCTTTGATCATGGCTCACTGCATTACACAGTTCACACTTCCTCTTTTCTCTTATTTGTATGTTGCTCATTGCATGCTACTATAAATTTCCTACTGTTAGAATATGAACTTCACAGGGATGGAATATACTTGACCTTTTCAAAGTTTGATAACTCCCCAACTGGTTGTCCCCGAGGAATAATAGTAATTATTATTGTTCAAACTTTTAGAATTCTTTTCCAGAATTTAATCTCAAACAGTCATTGCGATGACTATTATTCTAGTTAGATGACAATCATTAGAGAGTTGGTAGGTCAACTTAAAAGGTTTGTGAATCAACAGTCGTTGCTGATGATGGTACCAAGACTGCTGTATGTGGTGATGTGATGATAATCTCTGCATTTACATGATTATCCTGTGCCCTCTGACCTTCTGTATCTTATTCATTATTATTTCTTGGGCAGTGCGATGATGTATCAACAACGGGAAAAACCATGATGCCTGTTGAGTTTCAGGTACAGTAGTTATAGTTGTTTTATTTTATTTTTAGAAGGGGTGGGGGAAGGGGATTACACAGTGGGGAACCGTACCCTCATCAACAAATAAAAGTTTAGTTAGCCAACCAACAAAGCTACTAAAATTTGCCAGGTACAGTATCAATATGTTGTTGTAACTCAGAGATAATTTTATTAATCCAGGCACTTTTGTACACTTGAGGGACTCGTTGATATTTTTTGTTCTTGGATGTTATTGATAAGACATGGAGAGAATAACTTGTCTATTATTCAAAGAGAACAATGATATAAAATACATGGAGAGAGGACAAGCTAACTAAGGTAACTAAATAAGCTAACTATGGTAAGTAAATAAGCTAACTATGGTAACTAAATATTCAAATCCCTAACAATCAGCTATATTATATATCAAATCTCTATACTATCTATGTACATTATTATAGAGATTTTGTAACACTCCCCCTCAAGCTGGAGCATAAATATTGATCATGCCCAGCTTATTACAAAGATAGTCAACTCGAGTTCCATGCAATGCTTTTGTAAATAAATCAGCTAGTTGTTCTCCGGTCTTCATATAGCCAGTGCAAATCAAGTTCTCCTGAATCTTCTCACAAATAAAATGACAATCAACCTCAATATGTTTGGTTCTTTCATGATACACTGGATTTGAGGCAATATGAAGAACAACTTGATTATCACACCAGAGTTTTGCTGGGGTATGATGTTTTATCCCAATTTCAGATAAAAGATGATGTATCCACATAATCTCACATGAATGAGTCACAATAAGGTAGTTTAACTTCCCAACCAACCTTCTCTATCTCTCCGGATCATCAAAAGGATCACCATCATCTTTAATAAGATGTACATTGGGAACCATTGGAGTATTACAGGGTTTGGCTGCTAACTTTCCGGTATCTGCTAGTAGGTCAAGAATATACTTTCTCTGACATATGAAAATACCCTTCGTGCTTCTAGATACTTCTACTCCCAAGAAGTATTTCAGTTGTCCTAAGTCCTTTGTATGAAACTTAGTATGTAAAAAAGACTTGAGAGAAGAGATTCCTGCAAAATCCCTCCCTGTAATGACAATGTCATGGACATATACAACAAAGAGAATAGTTTCAGACGCAGATTGTCTATGAAAGACTGAATGATCACATTTGCTCTTCTTCAATCCAAAATCTTGAACTACATGTAATGACAATGTCATCGACATATACAACAAGAAGAATAATTCTAGACGTAAATTGTCTATGGAAGACTGAATGATCACATTTGCTCTTCTTCAATCCAAAATCTTAAACTAACTCACTGAATTTTCCAAACCAAGCTCGAGGGCTTTGTTTCGAGCCATACAAGGACTTCTTCAAGCGACAAACCTTTCCATACTCCCCCTGAGCAACGAAACTAAGTGGTTGCTACCATGAAGGAAGGCATTTTTAATATCCAACTGATGCAATGGCCAATTCTCAGAAGCAGTTAGAGAAATAAACAAGCGGATAAAAGTGAGTTTGGCAACGGGAGAGAAGGTGTCAGAATAATCCACCCCATAAGTCTGAGCATATCCTTTGGCCACAAGTCTAGCCTTAAGTCTTGCGACAGAGCCATCTGGATTAACTTTGACTGTGAAGACCCACTTGCTTCCTACTCCTTTCTTTCCACTAGGTAAATCCACCAAATCCTAAGTGTGGTTTTCCTCTAAGGCATGTATTTCGTCAAACATTGCTTCACACCATCCAGAATGATTCAAAGCCTCTTTAACAGTTTTGGGTATAGAAGTAGAGTCTAGGGATGCAATAAAAAATCTAGATGCAGGAGATAATTGATCATAGGAAACAAAATTACTAACGGAGTATGTGGATTTGCAAGTGTTTATACCTTTGCGAATAGCAATAGGAAGGTCAAGATCGTCTGGAGGATCACTTGGAACAGGATCTGATGATGAAGGAACTGGTGCTGAAGAGGTATCATTAACATCTCGCCTCCTAGAATAAACCTGAACAACCGGCGGTCTTGCTAGAGTAGATGGAACTAGTGTTGATTGGTGCTCAATTGAAGAACTAAGCGGTGTATGTGAAACATCATCTGATGATTCTGGTAGGGCCCTAGTAACCTGGTACACTAGCCACTCATCTTCCTCCCCCTGACTCGTAGAAATAGGAGGTGCATAGAAGAATGGTGTAGCCTCCGCAAAGGCTACATCAATTAACACCAAATATTTTCCTAGTTCAGT
>DF359072.1:0-30916 GCA_000787875.1 Solanum virginianum
ACCACCATTATCAACCTCTTCCAACCTAACCTCTAATCTAGCCAACCGATGGACCTCTCTAGACACCTCCTTGCTTCCACCATCAACATGAGCTAGGATATCCATAGACACCTTACTTAAAGCATCTGCCACAACATTAGCCTTATCAGGATGATAATGCACACTCATATCATAATCCTTAAGGAGTTCTAACCACCTTTTTTTCCTCAAGTTAAGATCTTTTTGAGTGAACACATATTAGAGACTCTTATGATCGGTAAACACATCCACACGCACCCCATACAAATATTGATGCCAAATTTTTCAAAGCAAAAACCACGATAATCAATTCAAGATCATGAGTAGGATAATTCTTTTCATACACTTTGAGTTTCCTAGAAGCATAGGCTATGACCTTACCATTTTACATCAACACACAACAAAAGCCAATCTGGGAGGTATCACAATACACAACAAACCCTTCCAACACTTTCGGTAGAGACAAGATAGGAGCGGACACAAGCTTATCCTTCAAGGTTTGGAAACTCTTTTCATACTCATCGGTCCACACAAACTTAGCCTTCTTTTGAGTCAACTTAGTCACGCCCATTTGATATTTTGACACAGTAACAGTGGTGAGATTGGGTGTTGATATGTTGAGAGATGATCTTGACCGGGTAGGATTGATTAAGAGTAGATTGGTGACAAGCAATAGAAGAGAATCCATTCACAAACCTCCGGTAGTAACCCGCTAAGCCTAAGAAGCTTCTAACGTCTGATGGGGTCAATGGTCTAGACCAATTTCTAATCACATCCGTCTTTTTAGGGTCCACTTTAATACCATCCCCCGATACCACATGACCTAGAAAATCAACTTCTTTCGAGCAAACTTCACACTTCTCATATCTAGTATACAACTTCTCTTCCCTCAATCTTTGCAACACTACTCTCAAATGAGCCACATGCTCCTCCTCACTATGAGAATAAATAAATATATCATCAATAAAGACCACAACAAACAAATCAAAGTAGGATTTAAAGACCCTATTCATAAGATCCATGAAGATAACCGGTGCATTGGTCAACCCAAAAGTCATAACCACAAATTCATAATGCCCATACCTAGTCCGAAAGGCTATCTTGGGAATGTCACACTCCTTCACATTCACTTGATGATACCCGGACCGACGATTAATCTTAGAGAAGTGACTAGTCCCTTGAAGTTGGTCAAATAAATCATCAATTCTTGGTAGAGGATACTTATTCTTGATGGTGACCATATTAAGTTGTCGGTAGTCAATAAACATTCTAAGACCCATCCTTCTGCTTCACAAACAACACCGGTGCACCCCAAGGTGATCGGCTAGTTATATATATATGTGTGTGTGTGTGTGTGTGTGTATGTGTGTGTGTGTGTGTGTGTGTGTAACAAGGTTGTATCAAGATTTGTACGTTTAGAATATCTTGTGCAGTGATGTTGCAGACAAAAGATTCTTTAACTCCGTAGGGGCCATACAATAATGGGGAATAGAAATAGGTTGATTGTCGGGAAGGAGACCTATGCCGAAGTCTATTTCCCTTTCAGGAGGAACCCGGGAAGGTCATTTGGAAAGACATCAAGAAACTTATTTACCACCGAAACTGACTCTATGGGAAAGACCTTGGACTCCACATCCCTAACCCTTACAAGATGATAAAGATACCTCTCAGAGATCAACTTTTAGGCTTTAATGCAAGAGATGAACCTCCCCTTGACCACCATATCATAACTCTCCCACTCAAGGACGGGTTCATTTGAGAATTGGAATTTGACCCTACGGGTTCTACAATCAATAGAGCCATAGTATGCATGCAACCAATCCATCCCAAGAATGACATCAAAATCAACCATATCCAACTCAATAGGATCACAAGGCAATATTTTATGTAAGATGCAAATGGGACAATTTCTATAGACCTTTCTAGCAACAATAGATGCACCAATAGGAGTAGACACCCATTACTAAAAAAAATTGGGAATACTGACCTCCAATGGAAGTCAGCAATTTTTGACTTCGGAGGTCGGTATTGTTAAAATTAGTACTTTTTGAAAATTTCCTAAGAAAATCGACTTCCAAGGTCCGAAAATTTCTCAACAAAAATAAATATTAGAAAATTCGACCTCTGGTGGTCGGTATTTTATTAAAAATAAAAAATATATTTAATTTTATCTTAATTAAATAGAAAAAATAAAAAAGAAATATTTTTAATAAATTTTCATTTATCGAGGTGATTTTCTATAAAATAAAAAATTACAAAAAATTAATAATATTGATCTCCTGAGGTCGGTAATATTAAATTTTATTAATTAATTTTTATTTTTATTAAACTATTCATATAGTGACCACCTGACGTTGGTTTGTTTATTTTTATTTAATTATTATTATTCAAACCAACCTCCGATGGTTGGTACCGAATTAGCAAATTAAGAATATAGTTTGATTTTACCACAGTTAAAATATATTGAACCTAAAAAAAATTATATTTTCAATTAATTTTAAATAAATAGTCCTCAAGAAGACGATTTGAAGTAAAATAAAAATCAAAATAATATAAAATATCGACCTCTGGAGGTTAGTATTATCTAATTTAATGTAATTAATTTTATTTTTATTAAATTTTTATGTAATACCGACATCCGAAGGTCGGTATTTTTTGTTTTATCTAATTATTTTTAACAAGTTAAAATTGATATCCAGAGTTCAAATTCCTTTTTAAAAAATATTTTTATTAATCATTATTATTCTAATTTATATTACTAGTGTTTTCATTTTACGCTTGCAATTAATTCTTTTGACAGTGTAATAATTTTATTTTAAAAAAATAAAATTCGTAGAGTAGACAAAGAACAGCTCATATTCAATGAAATTACATTGATACTAATTAGGAGGTACTTATATATATATATATATATATTCATAGATTAATATATCAAATTCTATTAGTGCATCGTGAATTTAAGTTTTATGATGAAATGATGTCGTGGTCAAGAGCTAATCGACAAACTATTTGAGTATGAAATGTGATGTGATACTCATAGAAATGTTGTAACAAATCAAGTCTTATGTATATTAATGTTTCATCATCAAACCTTGAATATATAGTCTCGTTTAATGGCAGAGACAATAGAATACCTATAATTAATTGATTTTAGGAGGTAATACTTATATACTCATGAAATATTGTACAAAATAAATTTATCAATATTTGTACGCCCCACTTAAATGAATATCTTATGTAGTGATCACTTGTAGGTAAAGATAAACAATAATTCATTAGATATATATATATATGTGTGTGTGTGTGTGTGTGTGTATGTGTGTGTGTGTGTGTGTGTGTGATAGGTAAAGATAAACAATAATTAAAAAGATATATATATAAATGTGTGTGTGTGTGTGTGTGTGTATGTGTGTGTGTGTGTGTGTGTGTGTAACAAGGTTGTATCAAGATTTGTACGTTTAGAATATCTTGTGCAGTGATGTTGCAGACAAAAGATAAACGAAGATGTATAAAGTACGTTGATTCTAGGAGATTATATATACTCGTCGAATGGCATAATAAACCAAGTTCAAACTAAGTACTATCAATAGCGACCTTTACGGATAATTGTTGATATTTATTTTTTACAAAATCGATCATTTGAGGTATCATTTTAATTTTTTAAATATACTTTTAATTAGTTAAGCTGACCTCAAGAGGTCAGAATATTAAAATTATTTTCATTTTTGACAAAGTCGATTTCTTGAAGTCATATTCATTAAATATTTTTATATTTAATTAATACAAGTTAACATCTAGAGGTCAATATATTAAAGGGAAAATTAAGCTCATGCCCCTTTAAAATAAACCTATTTACATTCATATACTCCATTGCATTTTATGCCCCCATACCATTAAAGTTCACCCCATAATATTAAAATTTGCATGCTGACTGTTGACACTCAATTTTGACCGACCTATAACCCATTTTTGATTGCCATTTGATTAAATAGGTATTTTTAAATTTTTTTAAAACAAGTGAGTTTATTGTCAATTTTATCGAAATAATTGTGTATTTAAAAAAAAAACTATTTGTTAATTATTTTTTGTCAATTTCAAAATTGCCTTTATTATTATTATTAATTAATTATATAATATTATTACTTACTTTTTTTATAATATTTTATTATTTTAGCTGTAATGGTAATATTAATATTTCTTATTATTTACTACTCATTATTTTATGAATATATCAATATCATATTTTAAATACATTATATATTTTTAATATATTATTTTTTATTTAAAATAATAATTTTAATATGTTCAAATATTTTTTACATAATAATTTTAGCATATGTTACGTATTTTCTTTACATAATTTTTTTAAAAAAAATATTATATTTTTGTGTGTGTATTTTTAGGACAATTAATTAGATGACAATTGATTCAATTCCACTCCAATTTATTTAATTTATAGTCTTTTTAATTTATTTTATTCAAATTCCTCATAATTTCTTTCAATTCTAACTTAAATTGAGTCAATTTGTGATTCAATTTTAAATTCCAACTAAAATTCATGCAAGTCAAATCCGGATAATCCATATTCATACCCATGATTTGCCCCAATTATTGTCAAAACTAATCTTGACCCTCTATCTTGTTTTGATCAATGACCATGATTTAATCTATTTTTATTTTCCTTTAAAAAAATACACCCCCCAAACCCTTGTTCCATTTTCCAGTTTCCTCTTTCTTCTCCACATCACCGCCACTCTCTACAACACCACCACCGAGGCCCCATACCACTGTCCAACCTCCTCTCTCTCCGTCCCTATACGCCACCGGCATCTTCCACCCAACACTGCCGCTATCTTCCACCATGTCTTGATGGAAACCTCCCACCAACAAACCCCAAAACCCAACCAGATCGCCTCCCTCCGCCGGAGAAACCCATCACAGCCCCTATCTCCTCTTCATATCCCCCATTACCGGTGATTTCTCACCGGAAAACAACACCCAAACGACCCTCTTCCTTCCAAAACCCACCGAAAATTCGCACATGCTACTGACGCTTCAAAAGTTTGAGTTTGTTGGAAACGGATCTAGTCAAAATCCATCTTGGTTCATTTTTCTAGAACTTAAATTTATCATTTCGTTAGATTCCCAATTTACTTCAATTTTTAGGTATGTTTATTATGTGTGAATAATTGCATCACGTTAAGTGATGAAGCAGATGCACACCACCCTGCATTGCTCAGTTTTATTTCCTTATTCATTAGGTATAAATGCATTGATTTTATGCATTAGTTCCCATGTGAACATAAGTGGACACACACACACAAAATGGCGGAGCTGGGGAGTTCAATTTTTTAGTTCAATCCTAACTTCAAGTTTGAAATTCCTAGAATGAATCCTGTATTAGTTGTCTGATATTACCAAATCTTTTTTTTCCTTGTTATTGATTAGAGAAAGTGTTAGGGTTGGTCAAGGAGTTAATACAATTGACATTAAAATCTTGTACAAGGGAATGGTATTTTGGAAGTCCTTTCTTTCCGTCATGTCCCCTAAATAGGATTCAGACCTTAGAAGGATCTTTGATTGCTTGTGATCAATCTATTCTTTCCTACATGGAATTTTAGGTGAAAAATAACATAAACTACACTTGTATCATTTCATTTTCCCCATATATTTACACATATTTAGGGTATATAAAAGTTTTAATTTGGCAATAAGTTCAATTAATGGTTGACATGGTTAAGTGTTTAACATTCCATACCCAAGGGACAAGTTCTTAGTGTTCTTTAATAAATAGTTAATTAATGTGGTTTAGTTTTTTGAAATAAGTTCAAATGTATGGTTACTGGATTTTAGTTTAGAACTAGTTTAGAGTTAATGTGATTTAGTAGTTGGAATTAGTTTATAACAAAGTATAGTTGTTTTCTTGTAATAGACCTCCGTTTATTTGTTAGAATTAGTTTGGAACTAGTTTAGCATTAATATTGATTAGTTGTTGAAATAAGTTCAAATGTAGTTTGATTAACGTTTATTTTGATTTATTTTTTAAAATGATGTGATTTAGTTAGTGGAATTAGTTTAAAACTAGTTTAGCATTAATGTGGTTTAGTTGTTGAAATAAGTTCAAATGTAGTTTGATTAACGTTTAGTTTGATTTATTTTTTGAAATGATGTGATTTAGTTAGTGGAATTAGTTTAAAACTAGTTTAGCATTAATGTGGTTTAGTTGTTGAAATAAGTTCAAATGTAGTTTGATTAACGTTTAGTTTGATTTATTTTTTGAAATGATGTGATTTAGTTAGTGGATTTAGTTTAAAACTAGTTTAGAGTTAATGTGATTTAGTTGTTGAAATTAGTTTGTAGCAAAGTATAGTTGTTGTCATGTAACAGACTTCAATTTAGTTGTTACAATTAGTTTAGAACGAATTTAGCATTAATGTGGTTCAATTATTGAAATAAGTTCAAATGTAGATTGATTAATGTTTAGTTTGATTTATTTTTTAAAATGATGTGATTTACTTTAAGGGATTTAGTTTAAAACTAGTTTAGCATTAATGTGGTTTAGTTGTTGAAATAAGTTAAAATGTAGTTTGATTAATGTTTAGTTTGATTTATTTTTTAAAATGATGTGATTTAGTTAGTGGATTTAGTTTAAAACTAGTTTAGAGTTAATGTGATTTAGTTGTTGGAATTAGTTTGTAACAAAGTATAGTTGTTGTCTTCTAATAGACTTCAATTTAGTTGTTAAAATTAGTTTGGAACTAATTTAGCATTAATGTGGTTTAGTTGTTGAAATAAGTTCAAATGTAGTTTGATTAACGTTTAGTTTGATTTATTTTTTAAAATGATGTGATTTACTATAAGGGATTTAGTTTAAAACTAGTTTAACATTAAGGTGGTTTAGCTGTTGAAATAAGTTCAAATGTAGTTTGATTAACATTTGGTTTGATTTATTTTTTTAAAATGATGTGATTTAGTTAGTGGATTTAGTTTAAAACTAGTTTAGTGTTAATGTGATTTAGTTGTTGGAATTATTTGTAAAAAAGTATAGTTGTTGTCTTGTAATAGACTTCAATTTAGTTGTTACAATTAGTTTGAAATTAATTTAGCATTAGTGTGGTTTAGTTGTTGAAATAAGTTCAAATGTAGTTTGATTAACGTTTAGTTTGATTTATTTTTTAAAATGATGTGATTTACTATAAGGGATTTAGTTTAAAACTAGTTTAGAGTTAATGTGATTTAGTTGTTGGAATTAGTTTGTAACAAAGTATAGTTGTTGTCTTGTAATAGACTTTGGTTTAGTTGTTAGAATTAGTTTGGAACTAGTTTAGCGTTAATGTGATTTAGTTATTGAAATAAGTTCAAATGTAGTTTGATTAACGTTTTTGTTTGATTTATTTTTTTAAAATAATGTGATTTAGTTACTAGATTTAAAACTAGTTTAGAGTTAATGTGATTTAGTTGTTGGAATTAGGTTGTAACAAAATATAGTTCTTGCAAAATAATGTGATTTAGTTAGTAGATTTAAAACTAGTTTAGAGTTAATGTGATTTAGTTGTTTGAATTAGGTTGTAACAAAGTATAGTTATTGCCTTGTAATAGACTTTTTGATTTAGTTGTTAGAATTAGTTTGGAACTAATTTAGCATTAATGTGGTTTAGTTATTGAAATAAGTTCTAATGCAGTTTGATTAATTTAGATGTGGTTTAATTATTGAAATAAGTACAAATATATTGTTAGTGGATTTAGTTTAAAACTAGTTTAGAGTCAATGTAATTTAATTTAAAACTAGTACAAACAGGCTATTTTTTTCCTCTGCTCAACAACTAGCTTCTACATATTCACACTGCAACCTCACCCCCCCTTCCCACCGACACCTTCAGTACAGAAATGGCAATGCTTCAATGGCTTCTTCTTCTTCACTGCATTTTCTTCATCTCAGCTTCTGCTGCTAAGGTTCAAAGTAATGATTCTATTTTTTTTCCTGATATGTGTGTTCTGCTACTTAAACTATCTTACTGTTGGATCTACTTAAGGATTAAGTTTCAGTTTTTGGTGTATATTTTGTTGAATTACTATACTTTGCTGACTGTTGAGTAATTTCAGTATTGAAAGATTTCAAGTTCTTGCTAATAGGACTTTAGTTTCAATATGTAAAGTTCATAGTTTCTGAGGTAGATAGATCTACTTTCTTAGACTTTGTTAAATTCTGAATTATCTACTGCCTGTATTTCCTTTTTAATTTGATGCTTATCTGCTTTGCAAAGATAATAGGATCTAGTTGATCGGCAATTTGGTTTTAGGTGTTCATATAAATTCAACGCTTATTTCACTTACCCTCTGGACCTCTCCAGAGTCGTATATTTTGATGTCAATAACAAAGATTTTGTTGAAGATGTTTAGTAAATACATTTCCACCAAAAGTTGCTTGATTTGTAGTGAAGTCAATACAAAGTTGACTTATATGTCATTTCGATTTCTTTTGGGATGATTTTATGTTGAACATATATTGACATCTGTGCTGTGCATTTATCAGTGTCTTCTTCATTAGCCCCTTGTAAATATTAAATTGATTGAACAAAACTAGTTGTAAGAATTTAGCAAGGGCATGAAACCAGTTCTTTAACAACATAAAGCCCTAACTAGTCATTGTATTTCTTTTCTGTTTGAAGAATTCTATTAAGCTAATTTCTGTCGGTTCCTGAACTGAAAACTGTAAACTATTAGAGCATCCTAGAATGACAACAACAGCGAGGATCCTGGAAGTCTTGCTATTAACTTTTGTATTTACTAACTGCTTACTTTTGGAATATTCTTGTGAGTTGCATCAATCAGATGAATAAGCAATTTTGGAAAGAATTATGCATATCTTTTTTGTTTATGATTACGCGAAAAAGGCCTATCAAGAGAAAAAAAGGCTTGGTTTTGTTGTTCATCATCCTCAGATATTTATGGTGTGGATAGAGTGACAGTGTCTAAAATAAAGAATAAGATATCTTCACTTACTACCGAGCTTGCTGCAGCATCAGAAAGAGAGAAGAAGAGAGATGTCGAGGTTGCTGAAAGAGAGAGGCAGAGAGATGAGAAGAATGGAACAACAAAGAAAGAAGAGGAAAAGAGATATGTGGCGCTTCAGGCTCAGTGAAAAGCTTTTTTTGATTCAGGGAAGATTATTCCTCCATGTCTTAGTAAGTCATCTGAGGAGAGTGATGGCTGTGAGGAGTAGTTGTATCTATTAGAAAATCTTAATTTCATAGTTTCTATACTTTTTAAATTGTTTGATCGTTTAGTTTATTTTGAATGAATTCAAGTTTGATTTAAATTAGTTTAAGTTTACTTTAAACTAATGTAACGTAAATGTAGAAAACTATTGTGTTGATAGTTGCAATATGCTGCAGATTATTTGCAGAAAACCGACCAATAGAGGTAGGTATTGGAAAAAAAAAAAAAAAACAATACCGACCACTAAATGTTGATATTGAAACCAAATAAAAAAATAATACCGACCACTGGAGGTCGGTATTCAAACAAAAGAAAAAAACAATACTGACCACTGGAGGTTGATATTCAAATAAAATAACAAAAATAATACCGACCACCGAAAGTCGATATTCAAATAAAATAAAAAAATAATACCGACCACCGGAGGTTGATATTCAAATAAAATTAAAAAAAATAAAAAAGATAACATCGACCTCCAGATGTCAAAAATAAAATAATAAAACTAAATAAAAAAATATATTTATAATTTTTCGACTTAAAATTAAAATTGACTTCTGGAAGTCGGTATATATCGACCTCGGGAGATCAGTATTGAAAAGCGACCAACCTTTTTCTAACCTTTGCCTCGATAGTCGATATTTAGTCGATAATTTTGTTAACACCGACTTTCGAAAGTCGGTATTTGGTGGTCGATATTTACAATTTTTTTAGTAGTGACCTCATAAGACTCACACAACAATTCGGGCTCAACATGAAACTTTTTAGAAATAAGAGAAGTAACAAAAGAAAGAGTGGCACCCGGGTCTATCAATGCATACACATCAAAATCAAAGACTTTTAACATACCGGTGACGACATTGGGCACTTAATCAACCTCTTTCCTCCCTTGTAAAGCATAAAACCGATTGTGCCTTGGGGCACTACCTTGTTGACCTCCTCTACCCAAAGGAACTGCATTAGCACCCCAGCCTTGAGGACGAACATCCTTACTCTTGTTGCGATTTTGTGGACAATTAATCAACTTGTGGCTTGCTTCCCCACAACCATATCAAACATTAGTAGCCCTTATGCATGGGCCACCATGACCCTTACCACATTTTGGATACACAAGTCTAGGCATCACACCACTACCCTTTTGGGGCCTTGAGTAGTCATTGACAAATCTCTCACTATGAGCATGAGAAGACCCTTGGCCCTTGGTGAAATTGGCCACCCTTGTGATTTTGGAACTTACCATCAAAATGGACTCTCTTGGCCTTATGATCCCTTATCTTCCTCAATTTCTCTCCCTCCAATTGTTTGGTATAAGTCATCAAATAGGACAAATTCATGTCATTAATCAATATAGTGGTACGACATTCTTCACTTATCAAATCGAAAACACCCATCACAAACTTATTCATTCTAGACCTCGAGTCGGCAATCAAGTGTGGGTCATATTTTGAGAGTTGGTTGAATTTGAGGGTATACTCTCTCACACCCATAGATCCTTGCTTCAAGTTCATGAACTCCACCAATTTGGCTTCCCTAAGCTCAAGAGGAAAGAATCGGTCGAGGAAAGCCGCCTTAAACTCCTCCCAAAGAATCACATTATTGTTCCCCTTCTCCTCCTTCCATTGAGTATCCATATTTGAGCAACCCCATTGAGTTGGTAAGCTACCAACTCTGCCTTTTCGTCCGACCTCACACCCGTAATGGAAAACACCTTGTATACTTCATCAATAAATTCTTGAGGGTCCCTATCCACCTTAGACCCATTGAACTCTGGCGGGTTCATCCTCATAAAGTCTCTCATCCGAGATGCTAGAATAGGAGAATGAAGGGCTTGGGCCCCTTGGTTGGCTTGGTTAGCCACAACTTGAGCTAGCAAAGTGAGAGCATCCTGAAGCTCACCATGAGCCGGGTTTTCCTCAGGTGTGCGGGCTCTTCTTCCTCTTGTGTTAGGCATGATCTAGCATAACAAAGAACAATCGTTAGGGGGGAAAACCTTACCTTAACTTCTATAGCACGACATAGAGTAAGAAGATGGAAAACATTTCTTAAACGTCTCATAGCCTCTTACTCATAGTTGTGGTGCACAACACAACCATGAATAAGACTCTAATCAACGCAATGTGTTGGATGCCGAGGACCATTAAAAACCTAGTGCTCTGATACTAAGTTTATCACGGCCCAAGCCTAGGGCCTAGACATGGCACGGCGCATGGGGAACCCGAAAGGACCCTAAGAAAGCCTCTTAATATACCATTACATATTCTTGGTCATGGAAGCAACAAAATAACAATAAAGGATAGTAAATAGGGATAATCGGGGCTAAGAGACATCTTTCATAGCATAAAACATCATAGAGTCAAGGTTCATAACATCAATACATATCTTGTCCAATAACACATCTAACATAGAACTTAGCGGGGACCAAGACAAGCAATCGGGCTCACCCTCATAATCAAGTATACAATACAAAGGAAAGAGAGTCTTTATACATAACATAAGATCAAGACATTTTCTCCGAAGTTGAGGAATCACCACTTGCTTTGTAGAGAAATCGCACTAACCACGTGGAGGAGGAGGAGGATGATCAAATGGGGCTCTGATTCCTATATGGTAACATCATGTAGGCATAGAGCATGCGTTAGTACATTTGAATGTAATAAGTATGTAGGATGCAATGCAACAATAGATAAGCAACATAGGCAAAATACATAATCAAGCAAGAGATGAGCATATAACAATATAACATGCATGAATAATACTTGGAGTAAACATGCTTATACATAAAACATATTACATATATAGGAATAGACCATCATCATAGACCAAACAACTTAGCACTTGAAATCTAAGGTAGACCACCCCTTAGAAGTGATTGAGGTACCAACCCCTCGATTGGTTGATGGCTTACCACCCCCATCCTATGCAATTGAGCTACCAACCCCTCATTTGGTTGATGGCTTACCAACCCCATCTTAGGCGATTGAGGTACCAACCCCTCAATTGTTTGATGGCTTACCACCTTCATCTTAGGCAATTGAGGTACCAACCTTCAATTGGTTGATGGCTTACCACCCCCATCTTAGGTGGTTGAGGTACCAACTCCTCAATTGGCTATAGTCAACTCACAACACAATAGACACTTCTCATGGAATCAACTCACAACACAATAGACACTTCTCATGGAATCAACACATATATAACCTTCTTTCATCATCGTAAAGTCGCTTAACTCATATGCCAAGTATTAGGCCTTCAACAACTCAAGATATTTTAACCGGATATTTTATCAAACACTTGGTGGGTGTGCAATGCTAGTGTAAAATCATGCAGTTCAAGAGTGAAACCATGCAAGAAAACTTAATGTAAAACCACCCACCAACACTTGGTAATACCCTTATGTAACATACATCAAAACCCTTCATCAAATCTCAAGATAGATCTAAGATTCATGGCTTAAAACATTCTTAAACAGTCACACTTTTCCGAAATCCCAACATAATTCATAGCCAAATTCATAATGGAAGACCCATAAGTAAAATCAAACTTAGAAACATGTAATTGAGGTAAAAAGGAAGGGAGGCATCACAGTACACAATAAATCCTTCCAACCCTTTTGGTAGAGATAAGATAAGAGCGGACACAAGCTTATCCTTCAAGGTTTGGAACCAAGGAAGCTTGGGTACCATGGGTGAAAGGACTTAATGGTTGAAACCTACGTACCATAACTTTAGAGAATTACTTAATGAAGATTGAAAATAGAGACTTGAAGCTTGAGTGAAATCCTTAAGATCCGGATGAGATTTGACACTTGAATTTTGGGGTGAAATATTTGTCTAAGTGTTTGAGAGAGTATTGGGGAATGTCTAATAAGAAGGTATGATATAAAGGTAAAATATGACTAAGTATAGGTATTTTCACACATGGGAAGACTTAGGCCCAAGACCCAAAAGTCTTGGACTGAGATGAAAAAAAAACCTGAACAAAATTAACACTGTGGCGCGATTCTGCACTAGAATTTGCAAACTTGAAAAATTGAAATTATGATTCAGTCGCTCTAAAATCGGGGTTAGACCCATTTCCCACTCAATGTTGTCCCCTAAACAAGAATATGAAGTCAAATTTTTGATATAATGCATGGATTTTAAGGTATATGGAAATTATGAATTTGGGCACTTTCGAGGCATATTATCAAGCACTTTTTTTGGGGCCGTTTCAACATCTTCCCTTGGGAACATTCGTCCCCGAATGTCAAAGAAATGTACATAAGAAGAGTAATAATCAAGAAATCAGCCCCAACAAGAATGCAACAACATATTTAAAACACTATTTTCAAAATTTCGACATAAGTATTAAAATCATCATGAACTTGTCAACATAAACATAAATGCATGCAAATGATATAGGGGCTGAAACATAGGACTTGAAATCATGCAAAGGACTTGAAGTGTTATCATAAGCTTGAATAGAATGAAGGAGGTATGGATATTGCTTTTTCATGCCCGCTTCGACTCCCCGAATGACACTTCCAACTTGACGATTCTCCCAGAGGGCCTTGACGAACACTACACCCTTACAAATCAACATGTACTCATATCCACCTAACTTCTCCACCGGAACTTCTCATAAGTCAACTCATCATCCATAACGTCCACGACCTAAAAAAAAATCCTATAACACTTGAATCACCAACACATCTCCTCAACCTAGATGTATGAAGAACCGGACGAACTATATCCATATCCATAGGCAACTCCAATTCGTATGTAGAATCCTCCTCAACACTCTATAAGGACTCACAAACCTTAAACTCAATCACCAACTTTAAATTCAAGAATCCGTCTCCTCACATCGGCATAGGATTTTTGATGACTTTGGGCTGCTTCATCCTTTCCCTAATCAACCTCACCTTCTCCATAGCCTTCACAACCAGACCCGGACCCAATAAAGCCATTTCTCCCATTTCAAACCACCTAACTAAGGATATATAATGCCTACCATATGGAGTCTCAAAAGGAGTCATACCAATGCTAGAACGATAGTTACTATTAGTCTCATCAAGAACCCTCTTTCTCAAGTCATCAAAACTAGGCACACACAACCTACCTTGGTACCTAAGGGCACCATCTCCCCTTTGGGAGAAAACCTCCACCTTGCCAATGCTCACCAAATCTTTCAATTCGAACAAGGAGGGATCAAAACCTTGCTTTGCTTCTAGCTCATCAACCAAGGAAGGTTTTTGAACAACCAACAACCACAATACCACCATAATCAAACTCTTCCAACCTAACCCTCAATCTAGCCAACTGGTGGACTTCCCTAGCCACCCATTTGCTACCATAATTGATATGAACTAGGCTACCCATAGCCACCCTACTTAAAGCATAGACCACAACATTAGTCTTACCGGGATGCTAATGCACACTCATATCATAATCCTTAAGAAGTCCTAACTACCTTTTTGTGTCAAGCTAAGATCTTTTGGATGAACACATATTGGACTCTTGTGATTGGTAAACACATCAACATGTACCCCATACAAATGATGACGTCTAATTTGAAGCAAATACCATGACGGCCAACTCAAGGTCATAGATAGGATAATCCTTCTCATACATCTCAAATTGTCTAAAATCATAGGCTATCATCTTACCATTTTGCTTCAAAACACAACCCAAACTAATTCAGGAGGCATCACAGTACACAATAAATCCTTCCAACCCTTTTGGTAGAGATAAGATAAGAGCGGACACAAGCTTATCCTTCAAGGTTTGGAACCTCTTTTCGCACTCATCGGTACACATAATTTGCCTTTTTTTCTGTCAACTTAGTCATGGAAGAAGCAATAGAAGAGAACCCATTCACAAACCTCCGGTAGTAACCTGCTAAGCCTAAGAAGCTTCTAATGTCCGATTGGGTCAATAGTCTAGGCCAATTTCTGATCACATTCATCTTTTTAGGATCTACCTTAATACCACTCCCTTGTTACCACATGACTTAGAAAGGCAACCTCTTTCAACCAAAATTCATACTTCTCATATTTAGCATACAACTTCCCTTCCCTCAATCTTTGTAGCACTATCCTCTAATAAGCCACATGCTCCTCCTCACTATGAGAATAGATCAAAATATCATAAATGAAAACCACCACAAACAAATCAAGGTAGGGATTAAAGACCATATTCATGAGACCTATAGACATAACTGGTGCATAAGTCAAACCAAAGGACACCACCCCAAATTCAAAATATCAGAAAGGACATTTACCAACTCATTGATCACCGAAAATAACTCAATGGAAATAACTTAGGTTCAACACCCCTAACTCTTTCAAGTTGATAAATACAACCCTTAGAGATCAATGTACCTTAAGACAAGAAACATACTTACCCCTTCACAACCACCTTACAAGCCCCCACTCAAAAACGGGTTTATTAGGGAATTGGAATCTAACTCTATGGGCCCTATAATAAAAGGAGACACAACATATATGTAACTAATGCATCCCAAGTATGACATCAAAATCCACCACATCAAACCCAACAAGTCACTAGGCAAGACCTAATGCAATATAAACACAGAACAATACCTATATACTTTCTAACAACAATAGACTCAATAAAAGGGTAGAGTCTAAATATTTATATAACAACTCGGGGCATACTTAAAGCACACTAGCAACAAGCAAGAATAATGAAAGAGATAGTGGTACCTAGGCCCATCAATGCATACACATTAAAGCCAAAGGAAATTTTAACATACCGATAGTAACATCGAGCGACTCATTCCCTCCTTGACCCGCATTGGCACCTTAGCCTTGAGGACCATTATCTCCATCTTCGGGTTGAGCATGAGGACAACCACTAATCTTGTGCCCAAATCTATCACAACCAAGTACAAGCATTAGACTTCTTCAAACATGGGCCATCATGGCCTTTCTCACACTTTCAGTATCTAGGCTTTGCCACCCCCTCATTACCCCTATGAGTTTCTTGATCAACATCAACACCTTTACACCTTTTTTGAGAGTATGGAATCTTGTGGTCCATCTTTCCACACCCATAGCATGCACCCATGTTCCTCAAACATGTGCCATTATAGTTCTTCCCACACTTTGGACCCTTAGGGCGAGTCCTCCCACTATTGACACCTTTTATTTGAACCCTTCTCCTTCCTTCCTTCGAGGCCACTGAGTAATTTCTCATCTCATGCCTATTTCCACAATATTAGTAATAACACTTAGTACCCACAAAACACCTCCCTTGATGCCTCTTGCCACACCCTTGACAACTAGCAATAAGGGTCTTTTTCTTTTTAAATTTGGGCACCAGTAGTCTATAGAAGATGAAGCTCCCTCAATGCGGGCTCTCTTGGCCTCCCCCTCTCCGCTTGTACCATTTGAAGTCTCAAGGACACTGATTTGTTGATTGAAGTGAGTTGTCAATTTCGTCACCGCTTTGGCCAATACCCACAGAGCATAAAGAACCTTCATATTTGATATATCATTGTCCTGAGTAGCTTGAGACATACTCTGAAATATAATGATTAGGGATTAGTAACAAGCCCTAGGGGACCTAACTCCACCACATGACATAGATCATGAAGAAGTGAAACATTTTCTAAAATGCCTCATAGCCTCTCACTCATAGTCATGGCAAGCTTCACAACTATGAATACGACTCTAATTGACATGGTGTGTTGGAAGCTGAGGACCATTAACAACCTAGTACTCTAATACCAAATTTTTCACGACCCAAACTAGGGCCTAGACGTAAAACGCCGAATAAAAAACCCAAAGGAACCCCAAACAAGCCTCTTAGCATATCATACACACATCCTTGGTCACAGAAGCAAAAATAAACAACAAAAAAAAATATAAACAAGGGTAATTGGGGCTAAGGGACATATTTCATATCATCAACGTTGAAACGACCCCAAAAAAAGTGCCCGAAAATGTGCCTTTGAAGTGCCCAGAATTATAATTTCCATATATCTAAAAATTTGTTTGTTATTTTGAAAATCCAACTACATATTCTTCTTCAAGGGGAAAAATGGAGTGGGAAATGGGTCTAATCAAAATTTTAGAGCAACCGTATCAAAATCCAAAATTGCAAAAATGAGATTTAGGAGGGTCAACTTTAAAGGGCAACATCTCTTAGCACACAGAGAATTGGGTGGCCTACGACCTACGAAATTAAAGCTCTTTGAATTAGATTTCTATTGTACTTAGTTTCACTTCATTCCAAGTTTGGATGAAGAATTCATACCCATTTTCGTAGAACTCATTTTTGTAGAAATGCAAATTCCAGAATGGTTTCCGCGTTTCCTGGGCGACGCACACCTATATTAAAACTGTCCTAATTTTTTTACATTCGGTCCAAGACTTTTAAATCTTGGGCCTAAGTGTTCTCACACTTAAAAATACCTATACTTAGCCTTATTTCACCCTCATATCACCCAAAATATTCCCTGTCTTGGGCCTAAGGGTTTCCATACTTTAAAATACCCATATTTAGTCTTATTTCACCCTCATATCATCCTAAACATTCCCCAATACTCACTCAAACCCTTAGACTAATATTTCTCTCAAGATTCAAGTCCCAAAACTCAAGACCAATCTTAAGGATTTCATCAAGGATTCCATTCAAGCTTCAAGTCTCCATCTCAAATCTTCTTCAAGGCTTCTCCAAAACCTTAGGTATGTGGGTTTCTTTCATGGGTTCCTTTCACCCATGATGCCCAAGCCTCCTTTTACTCAAATTGTATGATTTAAAGTTGATTTACAAATGGGTCTTGCATATTATGAAATTCATTGCACACTACGTTAAAGCTATGTAAAGTTGTGACTATTTTGCTATGTTTGAGCTATAAATCTTGGACCTATTGTAAGATTTGATGAGGGATTTTGATATGTATTGCTTGAGGGTGTTGCAGGGTGTTGATTGATGGTTTTACAATGGATTTACTTATATGATTTAATCTCTAAATTGCATGGTCTTATACTACCATTTCACACCCGCCAAGTGTTTGATAAAATGTCTGGCTAGGGTTACTTAAGGAATTAAAGATCTAATGCATGTCTTATAATTTGAATGATGTTATGATGATTTTATGATGATAACTGATGTATATATATGTGTCTAAATCATGTAAAGCACCTATAGTATTGCAAGTGAATTGTTAGGTCCTCATGTTGTTGTATTCTGAAGAAAATTAGGAGTTTTTTTTAGATGGTTGAAATGTACTGGTTTGATGAGCTAGTTTTATTAAATGCTTTATCAAAAAAGGGATGGGCTTCCATAATGAAGGTCACTCAATACAAAAAGGGACGGGATCTCGTAAGAAAGGTCACTTAATTCGAAAAAGGATGGGCTTCCATAAGGAAGTTTATTCCTCCAAAAGGTCTTACGTTATATCGGTTGAGGTTTCTTTCCACACTTAAATATTATGATCTATGTAAGATGAATGATTTGCAAAGTATGATTTATTTAAGCATTGGTTATACATGTCATATTGTTATGATGCTATCTATTGATTATTATTATGCATTTTGATTGTGATGCCTATCTCTTGTTGCGTTGTATCCCATATACTTAGTACATTCAAAGATGCTAATGCATACTCAATGACTACATGATGTTACCATGTATGAACCAGAGCTCCTATTGATTCTTCTCATGGCTAGCCAGATTGTTCAAGTTAGCCTTTGGTGAGTCCTCCATTTCGGGGACAATTACTATTATCTTATGTTATGTATTAAGACTTTTTATCATTTATTGTATACTTATGACCATGAGGGTGAGCCTGGTTGCTTTATCTTGGCCCCCGCTAAGTATCTATGAGTAGAGGTGTTATTGGACAAGTTATGTAACTTATCTATGTTATTTAAGTATTAAACTCTCTTTCTCTCCCCCTTAGTCCCAATTCTCGTTATTCATGTTTCTTATGTTATTTTATATTGCTTCCGCGACCAAAGATGTGTAATGATATGCTATAAGGCTTGTTTGGGGTTCCTTTGGGTTCTCCATTCGCCGGTCACGTCTAGGCCCTAGGCTTGGGTTATGACAAAGGTGGTAATAGAGCACTAGGTTATTAGATCCTTGGAGTCCAATGCACTGTATCGATTAGAGGCTTATTCATGGTTGTGTTGTGCACCACAACTATGAGTAAGAGGTTGTGAGACGTTTTAGGAAATATTTTCCTTCTTTATGGTCTATGTTGTGCTTTAGAAGTGAGGTAGGGATTTCCCATCTAATGAATATTCTTTGCTCTTGTAGTTGATCATGCTGCTTCGAAGAAAGCAAAGGAAGGTAAATTGAAGGTTTTGATGTTAATGGATCCGAGTTTCACTTTTTCTTCTCTATTCCTTTTGGTTGCTAGTGGGGCTTCTTATATGCCCAAGTGGTTGTGTCGATCTTTGTTGTCTATCTTTTTGTTGGTTATATTGTTGCTAGAAGGTTCATAGGTATTATTCCATGTTCATATTGCATTAGGTCTTGCCTTGTGGCTTGTTGGATTTAATGTGGTGGATTTTGATATGATACTTGGAATGAGATAGTTACATGCATGTTGTGTCTCCTTTGGTGGTAGGACCCATAAAGTTAGAATCCGACTCCCTAATGAGCCCGTCCTTGAGTAGAAGAGTCTTGATATGGTGGTCAATTGGTAGCAAAAAAGGTAAGTCCATTCTTGTCTTAAGGTTCAATTGATCTCTAGGGGTTGTCCCATGTTCTTGATGCATAGAGTCTTATCTTGTGATCTTGGTTGACCCTAGCTTGATAGGTTAGAGGTCTTGAGGTGGTTTGACTATTTGCATAGCATGCTTCCGACGATTGTAGGACCCGTAAGGTTGTAATATGATGGGTAAGGATGGTCGATCTATTTGGTCAACTACAATGGGTTAGTCACTTCTCTAGGATTGATCTTTGGTTCGGGTTTTGTTCTCAAGTGTGGAAGAGGGTAGGTGATGCCCCTAAGTGTCCTTTGGAACTAGGAATGATCATTTTGAATAATGGTGGAGTTGTTTGGTTGGCTTATGCACCGATAGTGTTTGTGGGTTTCTTGAATAGGGTCTTAAAACCCTACCGTGATATGCTTGTGATGGTCTCTAGTGATGAGGTGTTGATTTGTTTAGTGCTTGTGAATCATTTGGGGGTAGTGTTGTAAGTCTTGGAGGATGGGAGGTTGTTTGCTAAATATGATAGGTGTGCTTGTGGATGGCAAGAAGGTGGTTAGAATTCTTTAACAATTATTAATGAGTGTGCATTATTTTTCCCCAATAAGGCTAATGTTGTGGTTGATGCTCTAGGTAGCCTAGAATGTGTGGCTAATAGTGGCAAGGAGGAGACTAGTGGGATCCATCAGTTGGTTAGATTGGAAGTTAGGTTGAGGGAAGTTGAGTATGGTGGTGGAGCATTCTTGATGGTTCTAAATCTTCTTTGATTAAGAGGTCTAGATTAGGCAAAGCCTTGATTCTGCCTTATTAGAATTGGAAGTTTTAGGCATGAAGATGATAGAGTGGAGGTCGTCCCTCAAGGGGGAGATGGTGGTTTGTGCTACCAAGTGGGTTAGGTGTGTTTAAGGTTGAGAATTTTGTTATGGTTGTGAGTCCTTATAAGATGTAGGGGGAAGTTGGTAAGGTTGCATGAGTTCGGGAATTGCCCATGGTAGGGGTACAGTTTATCCGATTTTTTTATGCTTCTAGGTTAGAGGGATGCATTGGTGACTCTAGTGCTATAGAACACTCTAAAATTATGGGTGAGGTGGAGGATAAGTTAGCTTAGAAGGAGCACCCGGCAAAGGTATTGGATGGATGAGTGGAGAAATTGATTGATAATGATGAGATGTTCATCAAGGCCCTTTAGAAGAGTTGTCTATTCGTATATGTTCCTCAGAGAGCCGACGCGGACATGGAGAAGCAATATCCGTATTACCTTCATTCTATTCAAGCTCATGATGACATGTCAAGTCCCCTTTCTATGATTCCAAGTCTTATGTTTCAGCCCCCATGTCATTCATATGCACTCATGTTTAAGTTGACAAGTTTATGATGATTTTATACTTATATAGAGATTTTAAAAATGGTGTTCTAAATATAATATCGCATTCTTATTGGGACTAATTTGTTCATAATCACTCTTGTCTTGTACGTCTATTTTACATTCGGAGACAAATGTTCACAAAGAGGAGATATTGAAACAACCCCAAAAAAAGTGCCCAAAAATGTGCCTCAAAAGTACCCGGAATCATAATTTCCATATATCTAAAAATCCATTCCTTATTTCAAAAATCTGACTACATATTCTTATTCAAGAGGGCAAAATTGAGAGGGAAATGGGTCTAACCCAAATTTTAGAGCAACCGTATCAAAATCCAAAAATCACAAAAACACGATTTAGGAAGGTCAACTTTAAAGGAGCATATCTCTTTAGCACACAAAAAACTAGGTGACCCACAACCTACCAAATTAAAGCCCTTGGAATCAGCTTTCCAACACACTTAGTTTCACCTCATTCCGAGTTCAGATGAAGAATTTATGCCCGTTTTCGTAGAACTAATTTGTGCAAAAATGCAAATTCCAGAAGGGTTTCCGCATTCCCTGGGCGACGCGCACCTGTATTAAAACTGTCCTGATTGTTTTATATTCAGTCCAAGACTTTTAAATCATGGGCCTAAGGGTTCCCACACTTGAAAATACCTATACTTAGCCTTATTTGACCCTAATATCACACAAAACATTCCCCAATACTCACTCAAACACTTAGACTCATATTTCAACCTAAATTCAAGTCCCAAAACTCAAAACCAATCTTAAGGATTTCATCAAGGATTCCACTCAAGCTTCAAGTCTCTATCTCCAATCTTCTTTAAGGCTTCTCCAAAAGCTTAAGTATGTAGGTTTATTTCATAGGTTCCTTTCACCTATGATGCCCAAGCCTCCTTTTACTCAAATTGCATGATTTAATGTTGATTTACAAATGGGTCTTGCACATTATGAAATTCACTGCACACTATGTTAAAGCTATGTAAAGTTGTGACTGGTTTGCTATGTTTTGAGATATGGTCTTGAGTTTTGGGACTTGCACATTATGAAATTCATTGCACACTATGTTAAAGCTATGTAAAGTTGTGACTGGTTTGCTATGTTTTGAGATATAAATCTTGGACCTATTATAAGATTTGATGAGGGATTTTGATGTATATGGCTTGAGGCTATTGCAAGGTGTTGATTTATGATTTTACAATGGATTTACTTCCATGATTTTATCTTTAAATTGCATGGTCTTATGCTACTATTTCACACCCACCAAGTGTTTGATAAAATATTCAGCTAGGGTTACTTGAAGAATTGAAGGTCTAATGCATGTCTTATGAGTTGAATAATGTTATGATGATTATATGATGATGAAATGATGTATATATGTGTGTCTAAATCATGTAAAGAATCTATGGCATTGCAAGTGAATTGTTGGGTCCTCATGTTGTTGTATTCTTGCGAAAATAAGGAGTTCTTTCTTGATGGTTGAAATGTAATGGTTTGATGAGCTAGTTCTTTGAAATGGTTTATCTAAAAAAGGATGGGCTCCTGTAAGAAAGGTCACATAATCTGAAAAGGGATGAGCTCTCTTAAGGAAGGTCACTTAATTAAAAAAAGGATGGGTTCCCGTAAGGAAGGTCACTTAATCCTTAAAAAAGACGGACACTCATAAAGAAGGTCACTTAATCCGAAAAGGAATGGGCTCCCATAAGGAATGTTACTTAATCCTAAAAGGGACGGGCTCCCGTAAAGAAGGTCACTTAATCCAAAAAGGGAGGGGCTCCCGTAAGGAAGGTCACTCAATCCGAAAAGGGACGGGCTTCCATAAGGAAGGTCACTTAATCTGAAAAGGGATGGGTTCCCATTAGGAAGGTTTCTCCTCTAAAAAGTCTTATGTTATGTCGGTTGAGGTTTCTTTCCACACTTATATATTATGATCTATGTAAGATGAATGATTTGCAAATCATGATTTACTTAAGCATTGGTTATACATCCCATATTGTTATTATGCTATCTATTGATTATTGTTATGTATTTTGATTATGATGCCTATCTCTTGTTGCATTGCATCCCACATACTTAATACATTCAAACTTACTAACGAATAATCTATGCCTACATGATGTCACCATGTAGGAACCAAAGCTCCTATTGATTCTTCTCGTCGCTAAACGAATTGTTCAAGGTAGCCTTTGGTGAGTACTCCATTTCGAGGACAATGACTATTCTCTTATGTTATATATTAAGACTCTTTTTTGTTTATTGTATACTTATGACTATGAGAGTGAGCCCGATTGCTTTGTCATGGCCCCCACTAAGTATATATGAGAAGAGGTGTTGTTGAACAAGTTATGTATTATGTATGAGCTTTAACTCATCTATGTTATTTAAGTATTAAACTTTCTCTCTCTCCCTTAGTCCCAATTCCCCTTGTTCATGTTTCTTGTGTTGTTTTATATTACTTCCGCTACCAAGGATGTGTAGTGATATGCTATGAGGCTTGTTTGGGGTTCCTTCGGGTTTCTCATTCGCCGGTCATGTCTAGGCCCTAGGCTTGGTAGTGACAAACATCAAAGAGTCAAGAGAGTCAAGGCTCATAGCATCATTACATACTTTTCCAACAATACCTCTAAACATAGAACTTAGCGAAGGCCAAGATAAGCAACTGGGCTCACCCTCATAATAGTGGCGGTAGGTAATCCAAATTTCCAAGATAAGCAACCGGGCTCACCCTCATAATAATGTCAATAAGTAATCCAAAATGTACAAGATATAGTCTAAACATAAGCATGAGAGAAGATAGATATTGTCCCCAGACTTGAGGACTCTCTAAAAGCTAACTTGAACAATCCGTCTAGCCACATGGAGGAGAATCAATAGGAGCTTCGGTTCCTACATAGTGATATCATTTAGGTATATAGTATGCATTAGTATGTTTAAATGTACTAAGTATGTAGGATGCAATGCAATAATAGATAGGCAACATAGTTAAAATGCATAATTAGGCAATAGATGAGTAAATAACAATATGGCGTGCATGAATAATACTTTGAGTAAACATGCTTATACATAAATCATATTACATATGTAGGAATAGACTATTATCATAGACCAAGCCATTTAGTACTTGGAATCTAAGGTAGACCACCCTTTAGAAGTGATTGAGGTACCAACCCCTCGATTGGTTGATGACTTTCCACCCCCATCCTATAATTGAGCTACCAACCCATCAATTGGTTGATAGCTTACCACCCCTATCTTAGGCGATTGAGGTACCAAACTCTCAATTGGTTGATGACTTACCACCCCCCATCTTAGGAGATTGAGGTACCAACCCCTCAATTGGTTGATAGCTTACCACCCCCATCTTAGGCGATTGAGGTACCAACCCCTCAGTTGGTTGATGGCTTACCACCCCCCATCTAAGGCAATTGAGGCATACGCCTTAAATGGCTATGGTCAAATCACAACAAAATATACACTTCTCATGGAATCAACTGACAACACAATAGACACTTCTCATGGAATCAACACATACATAACCTCCTTTCATCATCATAAAGTCACTTAACTCATATGCCAAGCATTATGCCTTCAACAACTCAAGATACTTTAACCGGACATTTTATCAAGCACTTGGTGGGTGTATTTCATCATCATAAAGTAACTTAACTCGTATGCCAAGTAATAGGCCTTTAAAAACTCAAGATATATCAACCAGACATTTTATCAAACACTTGGTGGGTGTACAATGCTAGTGTAAAACCATGTAATTCAAGAGAGAAACCATGCAAGAAAACTTAATGTAAATGACCCACCAACACTTGGTAATACCCTCGTGTAACATACATCAAAACTCTTCACTAAATCTCAAAATAGATCTAAGATTCATAGCTCAAATCATGCTTAAACAGTCACACTTTTACAAAAATCCAACATAATTCATAGTCAAATTTATAATGGAAGTTCCATAAGTAAAATCTACTTAGAAACATATAATTAAGGTAAAAAGGAAGCTTGGACACTATAGGTGAAAGGACCCAATGGTTGAAACCCACATAGCTTAACTTTAGAGAATCACTTGATGAAGATTGGAAATGGAGACTTGAAGCTTGAGTGAAATCCTTAAGATTCGGATGAGATTTGACACTTGAACTTTGGGGTGAAATATTTGTCTAAGTGTTTGAGAGAGTATTAGGGAATGTCTTGTTTGATATGAAGGTAAAATATGGGTAATTATAGGTATTTTGATGCATGGGAAGACTTAGGCCTAAGACCCAAAAGTCTTGGGCCGAGATCAGAAAAAAACTAAACAAAATTAACACTATGGTGCGCCTCTATCGCGTCACGCCTGTGGTGAGATTCTTCACTGAAATTTGCAAACTTGGAAAATTGAAATTATGATTCGGTCGCTCTAAAATTAGTAGTAAGCTGAATAGGAGAACCACTAAGAAAGAATAATCCACGAGTAGATGTTCCTAGGAGATATCGAATGATACGACGAACAACTACCAAATGTAGATGATGAGGAGCCTTCCCTGAACAAGAATATGAAATCAGATTTTTGATATCATGTATGGAGTTTGAGATATATAAAAATTATGAATTCGGGCACTGCTGAGGCACATTTTTGGGCACTTTTTGTTGGGGTTGTTTCAGTATAAACCTCCAAATTAGAAAAGTTCCACAAAACTTCTTTTTGCTGCCTTAAATATAGTATATTCTAATAGTAATAAGTGACATAGAGGACCTGTATAGAAGATTGGGTGTCGTTTGTAGAGACCTATATTAGTGTATTCTTTTTTTAAAAAAAAATTCTTAGTATATAACTTGTACACAAGAGTATTCCCACACTAATACAATTATTTACCAAAAATGTGATGTCGAGGACATACCAAAACTAACAGTAAGCCTCAATTTGCAGATCTCACAGGACCATGCCTCCTGCACTTAATTTGAATTAAAATCCAAAAAGAAAACCAGCATTTCAGGCTATATGTCATATATTAAGGTCACAAATCTCAGTATAAAAGATGTTTTATCCATTTCTTATTTTGGAAAGGCAAGTTGAACAACTGTAGATAATAAGATGGTCAACTTATAGAACCAAACTTTTCCAGGTAATGAGAAAAATTAGACAGTGTATTGTTGAATATTAACAAAATGTTGATACAAGCACAAGTAGGGATGCAAATGAGGCAATGGGTTCCCATTAAGTTCAAACCCCAAATTTTTTAAACTACCATGCCCCACTCTGCATAACAAGTTTTTCCATTTCGGATCAGAACTAACATCAGCTTAGCAACAGCTAAGTTTTGGGAAGTGACAAGATCTTTTTCAACCTTACTCCTCCTTCTTCTTCCATTAGGCAATCAATAGTTCAACCATCTATTGTTGTTCCCTCTAGTACTACATCCTCTGAACCTAATAAGATCTTCTTCAACCTTCACCTTTGAACTTAGATTCTTATTAGATTCAATGGATATAGGTTCAACAGATGTAGTACTAGAGGAAACAATCTAGATGGTTGAACTATTGATCGCCTAATATAAGAATCAAAAGAACATCATTCCCTTATAAGAGATTTATGAACCATTTATACATAGAAGTTTTTTTCCTTTTCTCCAAACATTGTTTTGGTACACATTTGGACTTATTTTTCAGTTAGTTTTTGAAGATGCATTTTAAAAACTTGTCTAAATCAGTTTTTTCAAGTAACATATCTTTTACCATTCACAAAACTTCAACTCTTTAAGTGAAATGCAGGTTCAAAGCTTTGAAGAAAGTTCATGCACTTATTACAAAAGGAAAAAGTTTTAAGCAGAACCAGTTATTGTCAGGAACAGAGAAACACAAGAGAAACTAAGGAATGATTGTCTCCATTCATTTATCCAAATACATAAGAATACATCAGTGTTTATACACAAGAGAAAATATTCTCTACTTAATGTAAATCCTACAAATTAATATGCGTATATTCTACAACTAATGCTACATAATATTCTTCACTAAATGTGGCATCTAAAATATCTCTTGCATATATTCTACAACTAATGCTAAAATATTCTACACTAAATATAGATCATATAGGATATCCTTATGATCTTATGATCTTTCCATCATGCTAACATCCCCTCTCAAATTGATGTCGGTGGATCAAAAGCATCAATTTGCCTAATAGAAATCAATGGCGTTGTCATGCCATTGACTTGGTAAACACATCAGCTATCTAAAGATCACTGAATACCAAGATATCAAGGAACCTCCAAGAAACATGCACCAACCTGTGACAGAGCGATAAGTATCTGGACAACCAGCCTGATCAGAATCACAAAATGCAGTAAGCTGAATAGGAGAACCACTAACAACCTGTGACAGAGCGACGAGTATCTGGACAACCAGCCCAATTAGAATCACAAAATGTAGTAAGCTGAATAGGAGAACCACTAAGAAAGAATAATCCACGAGTAGATGTTCCTAGGAGATATCGAATGATACGACGAACAACTACCAAATGTAGATGATGAGGAGCCTGCATGAACTGGCTGACTTGATGAACTGCAACAGAGATATCAGGTTGAGTAATAGTAAGATAATTTAGGCTCCCAACTAATTGTCCATATAGAGTTGGATTAGGCAAAAGATCTCCTTTATCACGACGATAATTCACGTTCAATTCCAATGGAGTATCTATTGAAGAAGACTCTTAAAGGCCAGAAAAATTAATCAAGTCCTAAGTATATTTGTGCCAGCTTAAGAATACACCTAATGAATCACAATGAACTTCCAAAACCCAAAAATATATAAGAGTACCATGATCTTTCATGTGAAAAGAATCCTTAAGCTGCTGCAGAAGGTTAGAAATAAATAAAGAATCAGTTCCTGTGATGATATTGTCATCTACATATGCCAAAAGAAGAACACAAGCAGTAGATGTTTTTCGAAGAAACAAAGATGAGTCATATTTACTCTATTCAAAAGAGAACTGAAGCAAAGTAGACCGGAACTTGTCAAACCAAGATCGGGAATCTTGTTTTAATCCATATAAACATCGCTTCAATTTGCAAACATCTGATATAGGTGATGAAAACACACCAGGTGGAGGTTTCATATAAGTATCTTCTTTGAGATTGCCATGGAGAAAAACATTTTTTACATCCATTTGATGAAGTGACCAATTTTGTGATGCAGCAATGGCAATTATTATTTGCACCATAGTCATTTTTGCTACTGGTGCAAAGGTCTCCTCATAGTCCACACCATACTCTTGTTTGTTATCAAGGACCACCAATCAAGCTTTATACCGATCAAGAGTTCCATCAAAATAGAGTTTAACTGAATAAATCCATTTATATTAAATTGGATGGAAATCTGAAGGACAAGAAATAATAGTCCATGTGTTATTTTCTTTAAGTGCCAAAAGTTCTTCCTTCATTGCTTTCTACCAACACTCAAGCTTGGAGGCTTATGCATAACCGGTTGGAATAGAGATGATGGATAATGTAGAGGAGAAACCATACCAGTTAGGAGTACAAGATACGCCGGTAGATCAGCCAAAGAGGCTCAAGAGGAGCAGGACTTAAAGAAATCTCAGATTCTGGTTGAGCAGCAGTCTCAGGTGTCGGATCAATTTCGGGATGAGGTAAAGTTGGACGACGTCATTCATACACAAATATAGGTTTGAATCTCTTAGAAGAAGAAGACAAATCCTCAAAATTAGGAAGAAGAGAAATAGAAGATGACTCAAAATGAGTAGGAAAAAATATTGATTCTCAAAGAAAACAACATTTCTAGAAACACGAAATTTGTTAGAACTTGGATCATAGCAAAAAAAACCTTTTTGTGAAGTACTATAACCCATGACAACACATTTAGTAGACTGAGCTGAAAGTTTATTGCGTTGAGAAGGGGGAAGATGCACAAAACAAACACAACCAAATGTATGAAAATTATCATAGCTTGGATTTTGATGATAAAGACAATAATATAGAGAGTCAAGGTTTAAAACTTTAGATAACAACCTATTAATTAAATAAACAACAGTAGACAAAGCTTCAACCCAGTAGTTAGACGACAGATGACTCAATCAATAAAGTAGAAGTTATATCCAAAAGATGCTGATTTTTATGCTCAACAACTCCATTTTATTGTGGGGTACATGGGCAAGAGCGTTATGAAACAACTCCTTTCTGAAGCAAGAAACTATTGAATTCATTAGACATATATTCTTCACCAGTATCAAATCTTAATATTTTGATGCAGGTAGAAAATTAAATCTCAATGTCTTGAATATGAAAAAGATATCAGATTTGGAATGAAGAAAATACACCCATGTAAACCTACTATAATCATCTATGAATGTCACAAAGTACTTGAAATGAGCATGAGAAACAATTGGTAAAATACCCCAAATATCACTATGAATGACATCAAAATACTTTATAGCACAACTTTCGAAACTAAGAAAAGGAAGAGCTTTACTTTTAGCTAATTTACAAGTAGAACAATCAAAGGGAGTTGCTGAAAATTGATTTTTATTTCCCAATAAATTAGAATTTGACAAATGAGATAAGACAATAGAATTTGGATACCCTAAAAGCTTATGCCAGACCTCAGTCTTACTACCTGTAGAAGTACAAGAAAAAGAATGAATAGGAGGAATGGAAAAGCATATAGGAAACAATCTTCCAACTTTAGGCCCCTTCGCGATTATCATCTGCGACACCTGATCCTGCACAAGGCAACCATTACGAGAAAAATTCACGTCATAATTATTATCTACCAACTAGCCAATAGAAATAAGACTAGTGGAGAGCTTTGGTAATACAAATACATTCTTAAAAGTTTTAGTAATATCCCCAATCTTGGTAATTGGTAAATTACTACCATTGACAATCTGGATTTGTGATGGACCACGATACTCATGAATATTTTTAGCATCCTCGTTGAGTTGGTCATATGATTAGAAGTTCCAGAATCAACAAGCCAAAAAATAGATGTAATATCATTACCTTGTAATCCCAAAGCTGAAAGGGCTAACATAATTATTTATTGTACCATTTCTGGAGTAAGAACTTGTTTAGCCTCTCAAATTGAAACTGAATTACCAGAAGTTGAGCCATTTATCCCAGCTTGAAAATTATTAATCTTGCAATTTTGAGGATGTGTGAGATACTTTTTAACAATATGCCCGTATTGTTTACAATAATTACAGAACTTTTTACCACAATTGCTAGAAATATGACCATATTCCTTGCAAATGTAGCATTGAGTCTTACTCATATCCCAGTCTTTTCCCTTTTTTGAGCAACAAATGCAACAGTGTGAATAGTATCTTGCTTATGAGCATTTTGTGTGAGAAAACGTTCCTTTTCACAAAAGACTCCCTAGAACAGACATCCAAAGAGGGAGACGGGTCACAATTCAACAAGTTAGAGTAAACAATCTCAAAATCAGATCGCAATTTCATCAAAAATTGATCTCTCTTACTTTGCTCATGAACTGCTTGAATAATAGGGAGAGATTCAATAAGTATTTTAGCATAATCAATATCCGTGAATTCAATCCATAAATTCTGAAATCCAAAAAAATAATCCTGAATAGAAAGACCTCCTTGAGAGTAATTAGCAATTTCATGCTCTAGCTGAAATC
>DF359072.1:32328-82512 GCA_000787875.1 Solanum virginianum
GAACTAACTTAGTATCAATCAAAGCATCAACTATAGTAGTGGCTAAGTTTTAGGAAGTTACAAGATCTTCTTCAACCTTACCCCTCCTTCTTCTTCCATTAGGCAATCAATAATTCAACCATCTGTTATTATTCCCACTAGTACTATATCTGTTGAACCTAACAAGAATCTGAGCTCAAAGGTGAAGGTTGAATAAGATCGTGCTCTTATTGCAATGAGTTTGCAAGAGTGCATGATCTTCTTTATGTAATTATTACTAATTAGAATCAAAAGAATATCTTTTTCCCTATAAGAGATTTAGGAACCATTTGGACATAGAAGTTTTTTACTTTTCTCCAATACATTGTTTGTGTACAAATTTGGACTGATTTTTTGGTTAATTTTTGAAGACACATTTTTAAAACCTGTCTAAATCATTTTTTTCAAGTGAAAAATCATTTACCACTCACAAAACTTTGACTTCTTTTTAAGTGAATGCATATCCAAATACCACTTTCAACTTACAAGTACAATTTTTTAGCTTCAACATCAAAAACTCTTTTTTCAAAACTCGATCAAATCTATGCCCAAATACCTATTCTTAATCTTCTATCTAATAATTAAAGAAGCTAAATTAGGATAGTTTATTCTCCATATCTATATCATATATTCTTGATTTATTATTGTGGGATTCATTAGTTTTACTAATATTATGGGATCCTTTACCACATAATTCTTTTGTATTTAAATAATAAATTGTATCAATGAAAGATATACAAAAATCATTTCATGTGTACTCTGCTCCATTATGATATTAAAGCTATCAACACTCAAATGAGTATAGACTTATAATCATCTTCCCATCTTATTCATCAAGTTTTTTTCCTATTCCTTTTCAAACCACCTAAAATCAATGGCGGACTCATTTTCTTCGAACAACAATTTGAACAATGACGACACAACCAACATTTTTTCTACAATTTTCAATGTTGGTGAAACCAAAACGCAAATCACTAACCCCAATTTGACTGCACAACTTCCAATGAAATTTATTGGTGGTGCAAACTTTGC
Source organism: Solanum virginianum (assembly GCA_000787875.1). Classification (NCBI taxonomy): domain Eukaryota; kingdom Viridiplantae; phylum Streptophyta; class Magnoliopsida; order Solanales; family Solanaceae; genus Solanum; species Solanum virginianum. The sequence goes on from DF359072.1 coordinate 33,379, forward strand.
AATATGAAAAGCTCAAATTCAAAAAGTCATAAATGGGATCGACCTGACGGGTTATCTTGATGGTTCCATCACAACACCTCTACGCACCATTAAGCAAGACACACAAGATGTTGTCAATCAAGATTTCAAAATATGGTTTCAGCATGATAATCTTATCTGCGACGCCTTAATGACATTTGTTGACTCCACTATTGCACCATCAGTTGCCTCTGCTGAAACTTCAAAAAGAAACACTATTATTTATATACCACATATGCAAATAGATCTCAAACTAGGATCTACAGTCTTTAAGATGCATTGGCAAAAGTCCAGCGAGATCAAAAATCTATCACCAAATATCTCAGGGAAATAAAAGCTATCACCGATGAACTAGCTGTTGCTAGTACTCACACTTCTAACAAAGAGTTAATATTGTCAAGATTTTGAGTGGCGTTGGACCTGAATATGAGGCCCTAAGTATTGTTATTCTTTCAAGACATTCCCCTATTTCATATGAGGAATTGGCACACAATCTCACTGATCATGAACTTTGTCTAAAACAAGTTGAAAAGAAACAACAACCAACTCCAATTACTGCTCAAGTTGCACAATAAACAACTTCTCACAATAACAATAGCAACAGGAAACCTCGTCGCTGTTCTAGTCAGCCTCAATGGAGTCCACAAACCACTCCTTCTAAAATGCAACAATGGCATACCCAACACACTTAAAGCAATGGCAATTTCTCCCAGCCATGGTGTCCTACCATCCCTCTGCAAAGCAAAATTCAAATTCAATGTCAATTATGTGAAAGTTTAGCCACACTGTAAATGTTTGTCATTCCAAGTCACATAACCATTTCGAAGCTAAGGCTATGTTTGTTGCTCGATCTTCCTCCAATACTTCTCTATTGATTCTGGATTCCGGTGCCTTACATCATATTACTTCTGATTCTTAAAATATACACTCTCTGCATAAATGCATGGGTCTTGAACTAGTTTCAATGGGTGATGGTAATGGTATTTTGATCACTCACACTGGTTCCACTGCACTAAATACTCCCATACATTCTTTTTCTGTACATAATATTTTCTGTGCTCTATCCATTAAAAGAAATCTTATGTCTATTTCAAAACATTATCAACAAAACTGAACATCTATTGAATTTTTCCCTTCTCTTTTGGTGTGAAGGAATTGACTACAGGGTCACCATTATTACAAGGCTAGAATAGAGATGACTTGTACGAATGACCAATGTTTGCAAGTTCAACACATTCATCTCCTACCGCCTATACAACAAATACTTCTAAAAGTCCTTTATTTCTGTGGTATTATCGTTTAGAACATCCTAATATGCGTCTCTTAAAGCTTCTCTTAAGAAAATATAAGTTACTTTATTATCTTGATAATTTTCAATCTTGCTATTCATGCAATTGAAATAAAAGCCAAAGGAGTCCTTTCTCACATAACACTTTGCAAAGTTCAAAGCTTTTTGAAACACTTTATATACTGATGTTTGGGGTCCTCCACCCGTTCCCTACCTTGACCGAAAATATTACTCTGTTATTTTTGTTAATCAGTTTACCAATTATATTTGGCTATATACTCTCAAACAAAAAAAAGTGATGTAGTAAAGGTCTTTTCTGAATTCCATCCACTCATTGAGAACTTTTCCAATATTAAGATTCTCACCCTATATTCTAATGGGAGAGGAGAATTTAAGGGACTTAAACCTCTTCTTGCTGAATTTGAAATTCAATATTTATCCTCTCCATCATATACCCCACAAAGAATTGCCTTAGCTGAAAGACGTCATAGGCACATTATAGAAACTACTAGAACCCTACTACACTAGGCATCACTACCACCCCATTTTTGGAGCTTTGCTTGCCGAACTACCATTTACCTAAATAATAGATTTCTTGCACCCTCAAATAATATTTATCCACATCAAGTTTTCTTTAGTACAACTCCCATATACTTTCACTTTTTATGTTTTGTTGCTTATGCTATCCTTGGCTAAAGTTGTATAATAAAAATAAACTTGAAGCTAAAGTCGTATAATAAAAATAAACTTGAACCAAGATCCACACCATGTGTCTATTTAGGATTCTTCACTCACTTTCATAGTTATAATGCTTTGATCCCCAATTCTCAAAAATATATTTCTCTAGAGACGTAAAGTTTATGGAAAATATTTTTCATATGAACATATCTTTTCCAAATATAAGGGAGTCTCTCAAAATATTTTATGGTTTGATTCTACATCTGATTCAGATACATCTTTCACTACTCAATATTGCCAAGATTAGACAATATCTTTTCCTATTACTCTAAGAAGTCTACTGAAACGCAACAAAACCCCCCCAAAATGTGCCTAAGAAATGTCCATAATTGTAATTTTTATATATCTCAAAATCTGTACGTGGTATCAAAAATCTGACTTCATATTCGTAATCAAGGGGAAAAATTGAGTGGAAAATGGGTATAACCTCAATTTTAGAAAACTCATAGCAAAATTTTATTTTCGTAAAATTTTCTTACCCAGTGTGCATCCACGACCAAATCGCGACGCGAATTGGGTACGGATCAATGTATTTTTGTCCTTCGCGGCTCCATGATGAGGACATGTCGTGGAGTAGTGTTGCACTTCATTTTGTTTTTATTTCGGCCCAAGGGCCTACTGGTCATAGCATGCCCACCTATGTGTAAAAACACCTATACTTAGCCATTTTTCAACTCTACGTCACTCAAGACACTCCCAAAACCCTCTCTAATACTTAACCAAATATTTCATCCAAATTTTAGTAACTCAAGCATAATTTTAGATCTCAAGAACTCTCTTCAAGCTTCAAGTCTCCTTCAAGTCTACACCAAGAAAATCCAAGTCGAAGGTATGTGGGTTTCATGCATTGGGTCCTTTCACCCATGGAGCCCAATCTTCCTATTTCATGAAAATTTACAGATTTTCAAGTTGTATTATCTATGAATATCTTTTATTATGGATTATAAGTATGAAATATGTTGGAGTTTTATCAAATGTTGATTGAATATGCATGTTTATCTATTTGAAGCTTATACTATGAAGTGGTTTTGCCTATTGAGGCTATGCATGTTTTGAGCTATGAAACTATGATCTATTATGGGATTTGATGATGGATTTCAAAGTATCTTGCGTAAGAGTTTTACAATATGTTAGTGGGTTGATTTACATCGAGTTTTTTCATATTATTTCACTTTTGAATTGCATGATTTGAGCTAGCATTACACACCTACCAAGTGTTTGATAAGATATCTTGACAAAGATTCTCACGTTAATGAGGGGGTGCCATGTCATGGTCACTTTGTCACCTTGTCGAGGGGGTGTCAAGCCTTGGTCACCTTGTTAAGAGGGTCTTATGCCTAGGATTCTAAGTTGTAGCTTGCTCAGCTTATATCGGTTAAGGTCCATTCTCACACATGTATTATGTTCTATGCAAGTTGAATATTTTACAAGCATATTTTACTTCAAGCATTGACCATGTATGCCATATTGAAATTATGCTATCTATTGACTATGATGATGAATTTTGACTATATTGGCTTATGTTTTGTTGCATCCTACATACTTAGTATATTCGAATGTACTAATGCATACTCTATGCCTACATGATATTACCATGTAGGGATCGGAGTACGTTTTGATCCTTCTCTTCCTCCACATGGCTAGTTCGGTCCATTGAAGCAAGCCTTGGCGAGTCTCAATTCCAAGGATAATATCTATTTATTTCATGCTATGTTGAGACTCTTTCTCAATGTTGAATACTTACTATTATGAGGGTGAGCCCGGGAAGTGTCTTGGTCCCCGTTCCAAATCTAAGTAGAGGTGTTGTTGGATGTTAAGGTTTTGTATACTTTCAAGCTTGACTTATCTTATGATTTCTATGTTTATGATGAATGTTCCCTTAATCCCTTTTTCCCTTTTTACTTGGCTCTTGTTATTGTTCATTTGCTTTCGCAACCAAAGTTGTGTGCATGTTACGATCAAGAGTCTTATTTGGTTTGTCTTTGAACTTCTTATTTGTTGTGTCACATCTAGGCCTAGGCTTAGATCGTGACAAACTTGGTATCAGAGCATTAGATTGTTAATGGTCCTCGAAATCCAATATACTGCAATTATCTTGGCCCTAGGATTGAGTTGTGACAAACTTGGTATCAGAGCAGTAAGTTGTTAATGGACCAAGTAATCTAACACACCGCATCGATTAGAACCTTATACATAGTTGTGAAGCATGCCACAACTATGAATGGGAGGCTATGAGGCATTTTAGGAAATCTTTCACTTCTTCAAGGTCTATATCATGATTTAGATGTAAGATAAGGCTTATCCCCCCTAATGAATGCTCTTTGCTCTTCTAGATCATGCCGCTATAAAGAGGTAGACTAAGGCAGGGCCATGCAGCCATAGGGTAACTGGCTTATCCTTCTCCCCAAGCCCCTCAAGGAGAAGAGGCTTATCAAGTCAAGTTCAGGCATTCCATCACAATGTTGGCCTATGCTATGACCAACAAAATCAATCAAGGGGTCCAAGCTCTTCATGCTCACACTCTGGCTTCTAGGGTGAGGGGTTTAATTAGAATGAACCCACCAGAGTTCCATATGTCCAAGATGGTGGAGGATCCACAAGAGTTCATAGATGAAATATACAAGGTGCTATCCATCATGGGGGTCAATTTAGAGGAAAAGGTGAAGTTAGCAGCCTACCAACTCAAAGGGGTAGCTTAAATTTGGTTTGTGCAATGGAAGGTGGAGAGGGGAAATCATGATGCTATTCCTTGGGAGGAGTTCAAAGCAGCCTTCCAAAACTGTTTCTTTCCTATTGAGTTGAAGGAGGCCAAAATAATGGAATTTATGAACCTCAAGCAAGATTCCATGAGTGTGAGAGAGTATTCCCTCAAGTTGAACAAGATTTCCAAGTATGCTCCACATTTAGTGACCGACCCTAGATCTAGGATGAACAAGTTTGTGTCGGGGGTGTCGGACTTAGTAAATGAAGAATGCTATACCGCAATACTTGTAAGTGATATGGACTTGTCCCGACTCATGACATATGCTGAACAACTTGAGGGGGAGAAGTTTAGGAAGAAGGGAAGTGAGGAGTCAAAGAGGGCTCGATTTAATGGTGGCTTCCAAGGTCAAGAGACCACCAATGCTTGTTATGGTTGTGGTAAAGAGAATCACAAGCTAGTTGATTATCCTTATGCTTGAAAAAGGGGAAAAAGTGGTCGACCTCAAGAACAAGGTGGTCATATTGATCAAGGGGCTTAAGGTTGCCAACAAGGGGGTGCTCCATGACATAATCAGTTCTATGCCCTTCAAGGGAGACAAGGAGGGGTTGAGGTGTCCGATGTCGCTACTAGTATGTTAAAGGTTTTTGATTTTGAGGTGCATGCTTTGATAACTCTAGGTGTCACTATTTCTTTTAATATTCCTTTGTTGCTAATAAGCTTCATGTGTGTGTCCCAAATTGTTATGTGAACGTTTTTTATATCTACCCCCATTAATAAGTTTATTGTTGCTAGAAACGTCTATAGGGGATTGTCCTATGTCATTATTGCATAAAATGTTATTTTGTGGTTTTGTTGAACTTGGCATGGTGGATTTGAGTTTGTTCTTGGGGTAGTTTGGTTATATGCATATTATGTTTCCATTGATTGTAGAACCCCTAGGATTAAGTTCTAATTCCCTAATGAACCCATCCTTGAGTGGGAGAGTTGTGATGTGGTGGTCAAGGGTAGATTCATTTCTTGTCTTAAAGCCCAAAAGTTGATTTCTATGGGTTGTCTGTATCATCTTATGAGGGTTAGGGATGTTGAGTCCAAAATCCTTCCTATTGAGTCGATTCTGGTGGTTAATGAGTTTCTTGATGTCCTTTTCGATATTTTAAATTTGTGATAATGTCTTTTGCTTGACCAATGCCCCGGCTATGTGTGTCGATCTCATTAATAAGGTATTAAAACCCTACCTTGATATATGTGTGGTAGATTGTAGATGGTATATTGATTTATTTTAGGAATAAAGAAGAGATTGTGAGTCATTTGAGGGTAATGTTACAAAGCTTGAGGGATGAGAGGTAGTTTGTGTGAATCTTGGGTAGCAAAAAGATGGTTAGAGAAGTACATCACTTGGTTAGGTTGGGAATGTGGTTGGATGAAGTTGAGAATGGTAGTGTAGTGGTTTTGATGGTTTTAAATCTTCTTTGGTTGATAAGGTCAAGTCCAAGCAAGACTTTGACCTTGCCTTGATAGAGTTGAACGCTTTGGTGGAAGATGGTGAAGTGGAGGTTTTCTCCCAAGGGGGGAGATGATATCCTTAGGTACTAAGGTAGTCTATGTGTGCTTATGTTGATGATTGAGTTCACTTGAAAGTCCTATCCATGAAGGGTGTGATCCAGTTTAACAAGAGAGGGAATTGAGCCTAAGGTTTGTAGGTCCTTATACAGTGTTGAGGAGAATTGGTAAAGTTACTTATGGATTGGAATTGCCTAGGGAAATAGGTATGGTTCATTCGGTCTTTCATGTGTTTATATTGAGGAGATGCGTTGGTGACCCAAGTGCTATAGACTCTTTGAGGTTGTAGGGGTTGTGAAGGATGAGTTGACCTATGAGGAGGTCCCAGTGGAGATATTGGATGGACATATAGGAAGGTTGAGAAACAAGGATGTAGCACCCGTTGAGGGTCTTCGAAGGAATCAAAAAGTCGAAAACATCACTTGGGAAGCCAGAGCGAACATGAAGAGGCGATATTAGAAACGACTCAAAAAGTGCCCAAAAATATACCTTGAAAATGTCCAGAATCGTAATTTCCATATGTCTCAAAATTTATGCGTGATATCAAAAATCTGACTTCTTATTCTTGATCAAGGATCCAAATTGAGTGGAAAATGACTCTAACATCGATTTTAGAACAACCGTATCAAAATTTAAAAATCATAAAAACACGATTTCTAGTGACGATCCATGCCCCTGGCGCGATGCACCAAAGGCGCGCTACTGTGTATTTTTGTTTACCAGTTTCTATGTCGGTCCAAGGCTTTTGGGTCTTAGACCTAAGTATTTTCATACGTGAAAATACCTATACTTAGTCATATTTCACCCGCATATTATTCAAGACATTCCCCAATACTCACTTAAACATTTACACTCAAATTTCACCCTAAAACTTAAGTCCCAAAACTCATCCGAATCTAAGGATTTCATAAAAGCTTCAAGTCTCCATCTCCAATCTTTATCAAGTTATTCTCTAATATCAGGGTATGTGAGTTTCAATCATTGGGTTCTTTCACCCATGGTGCCCAAGCTTCCATTTCATCTAATTTACATGTCTGTAAGTTGATTTTATTTATGGGTGTATTAATATGAATTTGACTATGAACTATGTTGGGGTTTTGGTAAAAGTGTGACTGTTTTAGCATACTTTGAGCTATGAATCTTGGATCTCACTTGAGATTTGATGAAGGGTTTTAATGTATATTGTATAATGGTGTTACCATGTGTGGTGGGATTATTTATTTAAGATTTCTTACATGATTTCAGTCTTTTATTGTATGATTTTACACTAGCATTCTACACCCACCAAGTGTTTAACAAAATGTCTGGATTATGATTCTTGAGTTGTTGAAGGCCTAATGCTTGGCATATGAGATATAAGACTTTATGATGAAGAAAGTATGTTATATATATGATAATTTCATGATGACCTTCCATAGTGTTTGTGAGTTGACCAAACCTAGCTTGGAGGGTTGTAGGCTCGGGTAACCATATTGAGGGGTTGGTACCTTGGTTGCCTAGTATGGGGGTAGTAGACCCGTCTAACCATATCGAGGGGTTTGTACCTTAGTTTCCTAGTATAGGGGGAGGGGGGGTCGTAGGCTCGTATAACCATATTGAGGGGTTGGTACCTCATTAACCATATTGAGGGGTTTGTACCTTCATTTCCTAGTACGAGGGGTAGTAGGCCTGTATAAATATATTGAGGGGTTGGTACCTCATTAACCATATTGAGGAGTTTGTACCTCATTCGCCTCTCTAAAGGGGTGGTAGGCCTTGGATATTCTACAATGATGGTCATTTGCTACATATGTATTTCGTTCTATATAAGCATGATTTACTTCAAGTATCCATCATACATGTCATATTGACTACGAAGGTGCGCTCAATTGCTTTTCTTGGCCCCCGCTAAGTATCTAAGCTTTAGAGGTATTGTTGGGCATGTTTGTGTTATGCTATGAGCTTTGACTCTCTCTTGACTCTTGATGTTTATGATATGAAAGATGTCCTTTAGCCCCGGTTATCCCTATTTACTCTCTATTGTTGTCATTTTATTGCTTTCACTACCAAGGATGTGTGAGGATATGTTAAGAGGCTTGCTTGGGGCCCCTTTGGGTTCCCATGCGCCATGTCACGTCTATGCCCTAGGCTTGGGTCGTGGAAAAACTTGGTATCAAAGCACTAGGTTGTTAAAAGTCCTTGGCAACCAACACACTATGTCGATTAGAGTCTTATTCATGGTTGTGTTGTGCACCACAACTATGAGTAAGAGGCTGTGAGACGTTTTAGGAAATGTTTCCCTTCTTCTTACTCTATGTCGTGCTATAGAAGTTAAGGTAAGGTTTTCTCCCTCTAACGATTGTTCCTTGCTATGCTAGATCATGGCTAAAAGAAGAAGAAGAAGAGCCCGCACACTCGAGGAGCAATCTGTTCATGGAGAGTTTTAGGATGCTCTCCCCTTGCTTGCACAAGTTATGGCTAATCAAGCCAACTGAGGGCCCCAAACCCCTCATGCTCCTACTTCGGCATCTCAGGTGAGAGATTTCATGAGGATAAACCCACCAGAATTCTACGGGTCTATGGTAGATGAGGACCCTTAAGAGTTCATTAATGAGGTCTACAAGGTATTGGCTATCATGGGTGTTAGGTCGGAGGAGAAGGCGGAGTTAAAGGCTTACCAACTATCACGACCCAAGCCTAGGGCCTAGACGTGACCAGTGAATGGCAAACCCAAAGGAACCCTAAAATAAGCCTCATTTCATATCATCTCACATCCTTGGTCGCGGAAGTAAGAGAAAATAACATAAGAAACATAAACAAGGGAACTTGAGATTAAGGGAGAGAGAGTCATATTTAAATAGCTTGGATATCATAAGTGAGTCAAAGCTCAAACATAATACATATTTCGTCCAATAACACCTCTAACATAGAACTTAGCAGGGGCCAAGACACATAACTGGGCTCACCCACATAGTCAAGTACACCCAATAAGGAAATATAGTCTTAAATACATAGCATAAGAACATAGATATTACCCTCGGACATGAGGACTCACAAACTAGCTTGATTGGATATCACTAGCCATGTGGAGAAGGATGATGACCAAATGGAGCTCCAGTTCCTACATGGTCACATAATGTAGGCATAGAGTATGTGTTAGTATGTTTGAATGTACTAAGTATGTGGGATGCAATGCAACAAGAGATAAACAACATAGGCAAAATGCATAAACATAGACAATGGATAACATACTATCAACATGACATGTATGAATGATGCTTGAAGTAAAACATGTTAGTTAATCATATGCTTATCTAAAATTAGAGCATGCATAGGAATAGACCATCATCATAGACCAAGTGAGCCACTTCCCAACTCCAATGCACACCATTCCTTGAATGGCAACTGAGGCTTGATATACCCTAGACAAGGCATCTGAGGTTTGAAACCCCCTCGTCAAGGTGATTGAGGCTTGGTACCCCCTCAACAAGGCAACCGAGGCTTGACACCGCCTCATCAAGGTGATTGAGACTTGACACCCTCTCAACAAGGTGATTGAGGCTTGGCACCCCCTCAACAAGGTGATTGACTTGCAACATTATAGATACTTTTCATGAATTCAACACATATATGACATAGTTTTATCATCACAAGGTTATCATATACCTACATTTCCTCTTATCATTATACATCATATGCATATCATTGATTCATCATCATTCCATCTTTGTTTTATCATCATATAATTATCATAAGACTATTCAATTCATAAGACATGTATTGGACCTTCAATTCCTCAAGAAACTCTAGCCGGATATTTTATCAAACACTTGGAGGATGTGTAGTGCTAGTGTAAAACCATACAATTCAAGAGGGGTGAAGTATAAGTCTAAGGTTTTGAGAGGATATTGGGGAATGTATTGGATGATATGAGGGTGAAATAAGGCTAAGTATGAGTAAAAACATATCTAGGAACACTTAGACCCAAGACCCAAAAGTCTTGGACCGAGATAAAAATCACTAGCAACAAAATACGCAGGTCCGCAAAATAGACCTATTGCGCAGGCCAAATTAACACATGTCTGCGATAGCACCGCATCTCTGAAAATTAAAATTTTAGAAATTTGAAATTATGATTCGATTGCTCTAGAATTGAGGTTAGACCCTTTTCCTCCTAATTTTGACCCCCTGAACAAGAATATGAAGTTAGATTTTTTATATTATGCATGGATTCCAAGATACATGGAATTTAAAATTTAGGGCATTTTGAGACATATTTTCAAGCACTTTTTAGGGCCGTTTCACCAACTCAAGGGGGTAGCACAACTATCGTTCACACAATGGAAGGAGAAGAAGGGGATCAATAATGTGGTTCTATGGGAGGAGTTCAACGCGGCCTTTCTTAATCGGTTCTTCCCTCTTGAGCTTAGGGAGGCCAAGATGATAGAGTTTATGAATTTGAAATAAGGATCAATGAGTGTAAGGGAGTATGACCTCAAGTTCAACCAACTCTCAAAGTACGCTCCACACATGGTTGCCGATTTGAGGTCAAGAATGAATAAATTTGTGATGGGGGTATCCGACTTAGTGAATGAGGAGTGCCAGTCTATTATGTTGATTAGTGATTGGATTTGTCCTATTTGATGACCTATGCCAAGCAAATAGAGGAGAAAAATTTGAGGAAAAGGAGGAGTAATGAGGCCAAGAGGGCCCTTTTTGAGGAAAAGTTCCAAGGTCGCAAGGGTGGCCGATTTCATAAAGGCCAAGGACCTTCTCATGTTCCCTATAGGAGGGTGGCCAATAATATCCCCAGGGCCCAAGGTGATGGTGGTATGGGTCCTATTGATGTGTGTCCGAAGTGTGGTAAGGTTCATAGTAGCCCGTGCTTGAGGAATACCGGTGCTTGTTATGGTTGTGGGGAAATGGGGCATAAGGCAATAGATTGCCCTCAAAATCGCAACAAGGGTAAGGATGTTTGTCCTCAAGGCTGGGGTGCCAATGCAGTTCCTTTAGGGAGAGGTGGTCGACAAGGTGGTACGTCAATGCACAATCGGTTTTATGCTTTGCATGGGAGGCAAAGGGTTGATGAGGTGCCCGATGTTGTCACCAGTATGTTAAAAATCTTTGATTTTGATGTGTATACATTGATAGACCTGGGTGCCACTCTTTCTTTTATTACTCCTCTTATTGCCAAAGAGTTTCATGTTAAGCCTAAATTGTTGTGTGAGTTATATGAGGTGTCTACTCCTATTGGTGCATCTATTATTGCTAGAAAGGTCTATAGAAATTGTCCCATTTGTATCTTGCATAAAATATTTCCTTGTGATCTTGTTGAGTTGGATATGGTCTATTTTGATATTATTCTTTGGATGGATTGGTTGCATGCATACTATACCTCTATTGATTATAGAACCCGTAGGGTCAAATTCCAATTCCCAAATGAACCCGTTCTTGAGTGGGAGAGTCATGATGTGGTGGTCAAAGATAGATTCATCTCTTGCATTAAAACCCATAAGTTGATTTCTAAAGGGTGTCTATACCATCTCGTGCGGGTTAGAGATATGGAGTCCAAGGTCATTCCTATAGGGTCAGTTCCGGTTGTAAATGAGTTACTCGATGTCTTTCCTAATGACCTTCCTGGTGTTCCTCTCAAAAAAGACATAGAGTTTGGTATAGACCTCCTCCCCGATACTCAACCCATTTCTATTCCCCCTTACCATATGGCCCCGTCGGAGTTAAAGGGGTTGAAGGAGCAATTGAGGGACTTATTGGAGAACGGTTTTATTAGGCCTAGCCAATCACCTTGTGGCGAACCGGTGTTGTTTGTGAAAAAAGAAAGATGGGTCTCTTAGAATATGTATTGACTACCAACAACTTAATAGGGTTACCATAAATAATAAGTATCCTCTTCCAAGGATTGATGATTTGTTTGACCAATTGCAAGAGGCTAGTCACTTCTCTAAGATTGATCTTCAGTCCGGTTATCATCAAGTGAAGGCGAGGGAGTGTGACATTCCTAAGACGGCCTTCTAGACTAGGTATGGGCATTATTAATTTGTGGTTATGTCTTTCGGGTTGACCAATGCACTGGCTATCTTCATGGATCTTATGAATAGGGTCTTTAAACCATACCTTGATATATTTGTTGTGATCTTCATTGATGATATTTTGATCTATTCTCGTAGTGAGGAGGAACATGTGGCTTATTTGAGAGCAGTGTTGCAAAGATTAAAGGAAGAGAAGTTGTATGCTAAATATGAGAAGTGTGAATTTTAGTTGAAAAAAGTTGCCTTTCTAGGTCATGTGGTGTCGAGGGATGGTATTAAGGTGATTAGAAATTGGCCTAGACCATTGAACCCATCGGACATTAGGAGCTTCTTGGGCTTAGCGGGTTACTAACGGAGATTTGTGAATGGGTTCTCTTCTATTGCTTCTCCTATGGTTAAATAGACTCAAAAGAAGGCTAATTTGTGTGGACCAATGAGTGTGAAAAGAACCTCCAAACTTTGAAAGATAAGCTTGTCTTTGCTCTTATTTTGTCTATACCGGAAGGGGTAGAAGGGTTTGTTGTGTATTGTGATGCCTCCCGGATTGGTTTGAGTTGTGTGTTGATGCAAAATGGTAAGGTAATAGCCTATGCTTCTAGGCAATTCAAAGTGCATGAAAAGAATTATCCTACTCATAATCTTGAATTGGCCGTCGTGGTATTTACTTTGAAAATTTGGCATCATTATTTTTATGGAGTGCATGTTGATGTGTTTACTGATCATAAGAGTCTCCAACATGTGTTCACTCAAAAAGATCTAAACTTGAGGCAAATAAGGTGGTTAGAACTTCTTAAAGATTATGATCTGAATGTGCATTATCATCCTGATAAGGCTAATGTGGTGGCTGATAGTTTGAGTATTGTGTCCATGGGTAGTCTAGCACATATTGATGATGGTGGCAAAGGGGTGGCTAGGGAGGTCCATCGGTTAACTTGGTTGGGAGTTAGGTTGGAAGAGGTTGATACTAGTGGTGTTGTGGTAGTTGATGGCTCTAAATCTTCATTAGTTGAGGAGGTGAAAGCTAAGCAAGATCTTGTCCCCACTTTATTAGAATTGAAGGCATTGGTAAAAGATGGTAAGGTAGAGTTTTCTCCCAAAGGGGAGATGGTATCCTTAGATACCAAGGTAGGTTATATGTGCCCTGTATCTATGGCTTGAGAGAAAAGATTCTTGATGAGGCTCATGGTTCTTCTTACTCTATTCACTCCAGGTCATCTTAGATGTATATAGATTTGAGAGAGGTATATTGGTGGGGAGGTATGAAGAGGGACATTGCCAAATTTGTTTCTAGTTGCCATAGTTGCCAACAAGTCAAAGCCAAACATCAAAGACCGAGTGGCCTAACCCAAGACATACAGATCCCTACTTGTAAGTGGGAAAAGATTAATATGGTTTTGTGGTTGGGTTGCCTAACACTAGGAAGGGTTTTGATTCCATTTGGGTTGTGGTTGATAGGATGATAAAATCGATTCATTTTCTACTGGTTAAGACTACATATAAGGCTGAAGATTATGCTAGATTGTACATTTATGAGTTGGTGAGATTGCATGGGGTACCCTTGTCCATCATATCGGATCGTGGTGCTCAATTTACTTCACATTTTTGGAGGTCCTTTCAAAGGGATCTTGGTACAAGAGTTAAACTTAGTATGACCTTTTACCATCAAACGGATGGCCAAGCCTCAAAGGACTATCTAAACACTTGAGGATATGCTTAGGGCTTGCATATTGGAGATCAAGGATAGTTGGGATGATCATCTTCCATTGATTGAGTTTGCCTATAACAATAGCTATCATTCTAGCATCGGTATGGCCCCTTTCGAAGCTCTCTATGGTAGACATTGTAGATCACCAGTTGGGTGGTTGGAGGTTGGAGAGGTGGGTGTGTTGGGACTAGATCTGGTTATGGAGGCTCTTGAGAAGTTTAGGATGATTAGAGAAAGGTTGAAGATGACTCAAAGTCGCTAAAAGTCCTATGCCGATGTTAAGAGCAGTACTTACTGTTGTTCTCATTCTGGATCACAACTAACTTAGTATCAACCGAAGCATCAGCTTCGACAGTGGTTAAGTTTTGGGAAGTGACAAGATCTTCTTCAACCTTCACCTTTGAGCTCCGATTCATGTTAGGTCCAACCAATGTAGTACTAGAGGGAATAATAACAGATGGTTGAACAATTGGTCATCGAATGGAAGGAGAAGGAGCAGTTGTGGAGATTGGCTGATTCACCACCAGCTTGATGGGAGCAGGAAGAGAAGAATTCTTCCCTGAGTTTAACATTCGTTTCTTTCTATTCGGTTCAGCGGGGTCTTCTAGGTGAACTGCTGGCCCCTTGGATGAAGCAGTAGAGGAAGTTGGCGATGTAGCAGTATGACGGGAACTTACTCTAGCTAATTGCATCATCTATATATTGTTGAGGTCCTGTGACTGAAAATGAACTACGTGCCACACGTGACACAACTAATTCACGATGAATCCTGGCCATTACCTCTGAAAAATAAGAAAGAGTTTGCTGCAATCATCTCTCAACAGTGTGCATTTTACTCTTCTAAAATAAAATAATCAAGTTTAAGTTCTTTATGTTTTCCATCATACTTGGTAGGAAAATAAACAGGATGTTATCTGATGTCAAAGACATCATTTTGCACTCTTCACTAAAATATTTAAAGGTTTGCCTTCTCTTTATGTAGAAATTTGTTACTCACTAAACACACAACAACAGTCCATTAAGATCAAGACTTGCTTCCACTTTGGCTGAAAATTATGCTAACATATGAAGAAATCAATAACGATAATGGTGATATGGATTAAGCTAAGATTGAGCATTGAAATTGGAGAAGAAGATAGATTTGGGGAAGAAGAAGAATCTATTTTTGTATATCTATATCTCTGTATATGTTATAATTACAAAAAAATATCCACTCTAATATTATGGACTAGCACACATGTGATAACCACTCCTACTTAACTCTTAACTAACTAATCAATGAAATTAACTAACTCTTGACTCTTAACAACCATCAACCACTCTTTAACTACCAATAATTCCAATAGCCCCCCTCAAGCTGGATGTATTGAATATATTCAATAATCCATGCTTGCAAGTTAAGAGCTCATGTTGTGTCCTCCCAAGAGCTTTGGTGAGCAAATCTGCTGCCTAATCTTTACTGGCAACATAGACAGTCTTGATAAGGCACTTTTGGATTTTCTCTCGGATAAAGTGACAATCTATTTCAATATGTTTAGTTCTCTCATGGAACACTGGATTGGCAGCAATTTGCAGGGCTGATTTGCTATCAAAATGGATCAATGTTGGCTCTATCAGATACACTTCTAACTCCTTGAAGAGATTAGTGACCCATACTACTTCAGCTGTGAGGGCTGCCAAGCTTCTATACTTAGCTTCTGCAGAACTCCTGGATACTATGGGTTGTTTCTTTGACTTCGAGGAAATCAGTGAATCTCCAAACTTGAGACAAAACCAGTGACTGATCTTCTTGTGCTTGGGCATGCAGCCCAATCAGCATCACAATACCCATGAAGTTGAAATCTTTAAGTAGAGCTCATAAGCAATCCTTTACCAGGTTCTAGCTTAACATATTTGATCACCCTTAGTGCAGCTTACTAGTGTGACATCTTGGGTCTTTGCATAAACTGACTCAGTGATTGGACTACAAATGCTATGTCTGGCCTTGTGATAGTGAGATAGAGCAGTTTCCCAACCAATCTTTGGTACCTTGGAATGTCATCATAAGGTGTGTCTGCATCAAACTCCATGTTGGTCAACTTCTGATTACACTCAAGAGGTGTCATGTTAGGCTTAGCATTCCCTATGCCTGTTTCAGCTATCAACTCAAGTGCATACTTCCTTTGATTCGTCACAATGCCTTCCTTGGATCTCATAAACTCAATTCCCAAGATGTATTTCAGTTATCCCAAGTTCTTGATCTTGAAATGGCTGTGCAAAGTATGTTTAGTTTCCTCTATCAATGCGGCATCATTTTCTATAATCAGTAAGTCATCAACATACACCAAGACTATCACTAGTCTATCACCTTTCTTCTTTGCGAATAAAGAATAGTCTAGACGACTTTGTGAATATCCTGAACTTAGCAGAGCCTCAGTTAGCTTGGCATTCCACTGTCTTGAGGCCTGTTTAAGTCCATACAAGGATTTCACCAACTTACATACAAGATTCTGGCTCTTCTCACCACTGTAAAATCCTTTGGGCAGCTCCATGTATACTTTCTCAAGTAGGTCCCCTTGTAGAAATGCATTGTAAACATCCATTTGGAAGATGCTCCAATGCTGAGAAGCAGCTAGTGCTATAATTGATCTAACTATTGTCATCTTCACAATTGGAGAAAATGTCTCTTAGTAGTCTATTCCTTCAGTTTGGCTGTATCCCTTGGCTACTAATCTGGCCTTGAATCTGTCTATGTGACCATCAGATTTATATTTAATCTTGTAGACCCATTTACAACCAATAATGTTCTTCCCATCAGGTAGTACAACTATCTTCCAGGTGCCATTTTCTTCCAATGCCTGCACTTTTTCCTGCATAGCCTATACCCATCTCTTGTCTGTGATGGCTTCCTCAAAAGTCCTTGGCTCAGTTTCAGTAGAGAATCTGGAAAGATAGGCCTTATATTTGGAGGATACATTATCATATGACACATAGTTGCTTTGAGAGTGGCAATGGGAGGTCTTAGTCACATAATCTTTCATCAAAATAGGAGGATAATGAGTTCTAGTGGATTTTCTAACTGAGACTTCCTCATTCCTCAAGGGCAACATTTCAATTGTGACATGTTCTGCATCAGGTCCATCATTGAGATCAACTGCTGGTTCTGGTGCATTATTATTCATGGTCTTAGAATTATTCTCCAGGAGTGAGTATCACCTGTACAAATTGGCATAGGGACAGGCAGGTCTCCATCTTTATCACCTGTAAAAAGATCATCTGATACTATAAAAGGTTCAGCAGGAAATAATGGCCTATGTTGGCTGTCTACCCTTTTGAAAGGAAAAATGTCTTCCTTGAACACCACATCCCTGCTAACAATGAGCCTCTTTTGAGATAAACTATAGAGCAAGTACCCCTTTTGAGTTGAAGAGTACCCCATCAAGACACAAGTGTCAATTCTAGGAGAGAACTTGTCCTACTTAATCACCTTAGTTGCATAACACAAGCAACCTATGATTCTCAAATGAGTAATATTGGCCTTGTGTCCATGAAATAGTTCATAAGGAGATTTTCCTTCCAGAACTGGTGTAGGAAGCCTATTTATCAAGTATACAGCTGACAATACACATTAACCCCAAAATCTAATAGGGATATTTCCTTAAAACCTGATTGCCCTAGCTACTTCAAGTATGTGCCTATGTTTTCTTTCAACCACTCCATTTTGTTGTAGAGTGTATGGATAACTACTTTCATGAACTATACCCAGAGACTTCAACAAACTAAAACAGTCACTGTTAAAAAATTCACTGCCATTATCAGTTCTTAACCTTTTTATGTGCCTGTTGAATTGAGTTTTCACCAATGCCATGAAAGATTTTAATATTGAAAAAACATCACTCTTCAATCTCAGCAAATACAACCAGCACATCCTTGAATGATCATCAACAATTGTTAAGAAAAATTTAAAGCCATTGTGTGTAGCAACTTTGTAAGGTCCCCACATATCTAGATGAATCAAATCAAAGACTTCTACTGTTCTAGACACACTCAACTGCAATGGTAATCTAGTTTGTTTAGCTATTGGACAGATATGACACTCATTACATTCATCATTGCTGCTGAAATTTCTATCTGTGAGGAGATACTTTAACACTTTTGTAGAAGGGTGGCCCAATCTGTTGTGCCATAGAATCACATCTGCATTAGAGGCTTGGGTTACCATCACTGTCTGGTTCTCTCTTACTTCTTCACTCTGCAGTCTAATAGGTAGATAGTATAGCCCATCAACTTCTTTACCAATCCCCTTCACCTTTCTATTTGAGAGGTCTTGGAGTAGAAAGAACTCAGGAAAGAAGTTAACTGAACAATTCAATTGTCTTGTTAACTTAGATACTGAAAGTAGATTGTGTTTGAATGTAGGCACCACCAACACATCATCCAACATCCTTCCATCAATTGTGCTACATCTACCAGTGTGTGAAACTTGTGCAGCCTCACCAGTTGGTAAGTGTACTCTCTTATCTACACAACTAGATGCATGACAAAGTCTATCTATTTTGCATGTCATATGACATGTAGCACCTGAGTCAACTATCCAATCTTCTCTCTTGTTTTCAATCCTAACCTGTGTACTACTAGTATTCACAGATAAAGGATTGGATATGGTGGTCATACCTGCCATGTTAGCCAAATTGTCCAGTGAATTACTTGACCCTGCACCTGCCTCATCTCTTTCTAACATATGCAATAATCTGTTCTATTGGCTTGGAGTACAAGTAGGTTGTGCAGTTATAACTGGACTAGACTCAGTACTTTTCCCCCTCACCATAGGAATAAAAAATTCATCAACAAACTCCATCCCAGATTTAGCAACTGTGACATGATGTGCAGCATCCTGATGCCTATTGCTTTGCATCATCCCTGGTTTCTTCTTAAATTTCCAATAAGAAGGATAACCATTCAATTTATAGCACTCTTCTCTCACATGCCCTGGGATCTTACAGTGATCACAAAATTTCCTGGCGTGAAACTTTTTAGACATATTGCCTTTCCCTGTATACAATGCCATCTATTCTGGCATATTGCAGGCATTTTCTTTCCCTGCACATAATGCCATTTGCTCTGGCATATTGTTCCCCACATGTGAACCAACAGTAATTCTTTGACTCTCATCAGCCATCACCATTGCATATGCCTTACTAACATTAGGCAAGGGGCTCATCATGAGAATTTGGCTACGAGCATGGCCACATGTCTCATTTAGCCCCATCAGAAATGCAAACAGCCTCAAGCAAGCTAAATGATCTATGTATGTTCTAGATTTATCACAATTGCATGTAGGTGGAGGAACCAAAGGATCAAACTCATCCCAAAGTAATCTCAATTTTGAGAAATAAGCAGACACAGACAAATTACCTTGACTGAGTGTACAAATGTCCCTGTGTAATTGATATCCTCTAGAACCATCGACTTTATCAAATCTCTCTTTCAAATCTGCCCAAACTACTGCTGCATCTGTAGCATATACAATGCTACTAAGGAGTTCCTTGGATACAGTGTTCATGATCCAAGCTAACACAAAGTCGTTGCACTTTTCCCACTGCTCTTCCATTTCACCTTTGTAATCACTCCTTTTGCAGGTTCCAAGTACAAACCCCAGCTTGCTCTTAGCTCAGAGGTGAATTAACATCGATCTACTCCACAATGAGTAATTTTCGGTACCTGTAAGCTGCACTGCGGTGAGGATACTGCCGGGAGTATCTGAGTTGTGCAAGTGTAAAGGGTGATTCCTCCTTCTCGCGATCTGATTGAGAGTCTCCGGTGACTGTATGGAGTCTCATCATTTTGTTTCATGAGACCCCTACCCAAGGTTATCCTTTTCATCTCATATTTAAAGTAGTGAAGAACTTATATATTAATGTACTACTATATTAATGCTTTAGCTTGAATCGCTGAAGATGACTCTTGAATTTTGATAGGTTATGGGAGAAGGTGTCAATAAGAGCTCCAAAGATTATATACTGATTTTTTTCCATCTATATTGTTATGATTAAAGTCTGTGTAATTTGTATTTTTCCTTCTCTATTTATTTTTATTTGTTCTCTCTATTAGACATCTTTGATTTAATTTTTTATGAATTTCTAATTA
Organism: Solanum virginianum; assembly: GCA_000787875.1. NCBI lineage: Eukaryota > Viridiplantae > Streptophyta > Magnoliopsida > Solanales > Solanaceae > Solanum > Solanum virginianum. The sequence goes on from DF359072.1 coordinate 53,544, forward strand.
TTGTAAGTCTATATATTTATTGTGTTTAAATTAGTCATGTGTGACTTAAAAGTTTGCTAAAACTAACCAAACTTCAAAGTTTACAGTCAGTTCATTAAAAAGAAATAATTTTAAACATAAAAATACATCCCTCATTTGATGTTTCTTATCATGCTTTTAAAGATTAATTTGTAACTGTTGTATTTGATTATTCGTTACACACACATTATTTCATAAAAGTTTAATTGTTCTAAATCTATAAAACAATATTAGACACACGTACAACGTACGTGTCCAGTAACTTATGAATAATGTCATCAAACTAAGTGTCCAAGTTTTGCTCTTTTCTGGCCTTTTATTTATAAGGAGCTTGTTTTCATTCCTGGACACTTCCATAGGCTCGGATGGCAAAAACAATGTTGGAAATTTTTTATGATGTTGCACCCTCATCACTTCCACACGCACTAGAGTACACAAAAATGATGTTATCGACTTGCTCTAGTACAAAAATTCTTCTACTTTAGAGTATAAGTTGGGCGTCTATAGTCACATCATAAATCATACAAGAGATGAGAAAATTGTTGGACATTAAACAGATACATATTCAAGATGGAATTAGCATGTCATGAACTGCAGGTACTAATTGATGTGAATGTAAAAGAGTTGGATAAACAACTTACTCATTGGTGTTTCTTTGAAATTCTTGAACTACTCTCAGCAAAAACTTGGTAGACTTACTCATTGGTGTTTCTTTGAAATTCTTCGGCTGAAATTCCTGAACAACTCTCAGCAAAAACTTGGTAGTTCTGGATTGCTTCCTTGAGTTGATGAAACTGGAAAAATAATGTTTTACACCTCAATGACAAGTCTGTGCTTCTTTTCAAACTCTCTCTCTCTCACACAGAAAAAAAAAAACATAAGGGCAAGCAAGGAGCAGAGCCAGGGTACCATGAAGGAGTTCACTTGAACCCTTTCTTTGAAAAATTATACTACATAAGGATATGCCATCGAGTACAAATATGAAGTATTTACGCTTAGTGAGAATCAAAAGAACATCTTAATAAAAATTCAGGATATGCCATCGAGTACAAATATGAAGTATTTACGCCTAGTGAGAATCAAAAGAACATCTTTTCCCCATAAGAGATTTAGGAACCATTTGGATATAGAAGTTTTTTTCTTTTCTACAAAACATTGTTTGGGTATAAATTTGGACTGACGTTTTGGTTAGTTTTCGAAGATGCTTTTTAAAAACTTGTCGAAATAAGTTTTTTCAAGTGAAAATCATTTACCACTCACAAAATTTTGAATTCTTTTTAAGTGAAATGCATATCCAAATGCCATTTTCAACTTACATGTACCATTTTTCAGCTTCCACTTCAAAAACTCTTTTTTCCGAGTTTCAACCAAATCTATGTCCAAATACCTATTTAAGAAATTTTCCCTCTAATAATCAATCATCGCTATCAACTTCAAGTTGATATGACATTAAGATTAAGGTTAGGGAGCAGTCAAAATGACTAGCAGATACACAGGAAAGCTGGTATTATGTTAAAATACCTGGGGAGTAACTGATCGTCGATCAATATAAACCTCATGAAAAGAGCAGCAGAATTCCCAGATGCAAATCTATCACATTAAAGGCATCAAAGGGATGTCCATTCATCATTCACTTTGGAAAATTTCGAGATCTTTAAGAAAAAGGAGGACCTAAGGATTAACTTAACAACATTTAACCTTTAAATCCGAAGAGAATACCATTTTCAGCTGGCCTTCACGGACCACTCGTGCTGCCTCATATACACTTTGTTCTGTTACTTTTGTGTTGTTCAAAATAATATGACCAGATGGTGTATAACGTGCTTCAGATATATCCATGTAAAAAAGCTCATCCAACATACCCGTCTCGTACTTAATTTTGCATAGCCTAGGTAAAACTTCTGCACTCATTTCTAAAATCCACAAAGTGACAAATCAGTACTTCAGAAAATAAGCAGCAAATTTTCAATGTAATCACTTTTTGACCTTTCTATATTCTTTGTGACAGTTCTCACTATCTAATAAAAGGGAAGCCTGGTGCAAGAAAAATTCACATAAGGTGGTGCGATGTAGGCAACCTACCTCAACGCAAGCATGAAAGACTTAATTCCACAACTCGAACCGATTTGTACAGAACTATATCAGTGTGTAGGTTCTTTAATTCTTAGTAAACAGCTTTTATACGAGAGTATTCCCACATTAATACAATTATTTACCCAAAAAATGTGATGTCGAGGACATACCAAAACCCGCTGTAGGCCTCAATTTACAGATCTCACAGTACCATGCCTCCTGCACTTAGTTTGAATTAAAATCCAAAAGGAAAACAAGCATTGCAGAGAGGCTATTCAGGCTAGATGTCTTTCAGATAGGCCGAAGAAATCATGTATCGAACATGATGTCGTATGTTGAGACCACAAATGTCAGTGTAAAAGATATTTATCCATTTCCAGTTTTGGAAAGGCAAGTTGAACAACTGTTGATAACAAGACGATCAATCTTATAGAACCAAATTTTTCCAACTAATGAAAAAAAAATACGTTATATTGAAAGTTTTGAATTCCGTTACATCAAAAAGCATACTTAAAGGGAAAACATTTGGGCAAAAATATTTACTTTCATTTTCAAGAAGAGTTTCTCACAGAGGACGAAATAATTGATGAGAAGATTAAGCTACTCACCTGAGGGAAAATACCACTTATTCGTTGTCTATGCTTATTTGATGAAAGGCACAATCTTTTCTTGGCATTAGGAGCAAAGAATTCTGCAACTAAATCTTCCAAAACTCGATATTGTTGTCCTGTATTATCAAGTACCATAAGGTTGTATGTATGAATTGTCAAAAATACATCTTATATATTAAAAAAAAACTCATAGTATTTCTTTTACTTAGAATATCTTACTCTTGGTCTTTGCTGCTGACAATACATGTATTGTTTCAAACGTTGAGCGCACATTTTTGGTGTAAAGATTGATCTTACATCAGGCAGCAATGCTGGATGTTTCTCATTAGTCTTCGATAGTGGTATTTGTTGCCGTAACATCCACACCAAATTCAACTGAGAAGCTCTTGATGGACCCGGTCTATTCATCAACGATGCACCCGTAGACTGAGATGCTACATTCATCCGAGGAAAAGTGGGTGGAAATGACTCTTCTGTTAGCTTCTGTTTCCCTTTCCTCAAACACTCTTCTGAAATCAGAGGTGGTGACTGGAGCACACTTCTTTCAGGACGACACATACTTGTCTCCTTGTTTGAGTCCTCCAATGGTTTTGCAAAGCGTGCTCTGCATGTGAGCATCCCTTGCTGATATGCTAATTTCATCAGGGAAAATGTAGGTGCCAATGATTCTTGGATTTGTTTCGGTTTCTCATTCCTCAGGAAATTTTAGATCAAAGTCAGTTCATGTTTTACCATGACAATGCTAGCTTCCTTGTTCTTTATGATTTGGTGATTCGGCAACAAAGACATGCTAGTCTTCTTATCTAAGTCATCCAACAATTTTGATATTGAGAGTTGAGAAGGAAAATAATCTATGTATAATGTGGTGTGAGGCCTTCTGGGATAAATGTTACAACCTTAATAATATTACATCATGTTAAGAGTTTCATCAGGCAGATTGAGCCCAACACTATGTATTTCAAAATTAATGTTTATCCTCATTGATTTTATGAAATTTATATTAGGTGTTTCTGAATGAAGTCCCACATGGAAAGTAGAAAAGAAGTTATTCCCTCTGTTCATTTTTACTTGTCACTTTTAACATACCAAACTCGCGCCTGAGAAGGCGGACCATTAAGGAGATAAATCCTTCGTAATGAAGGCTCTCCATTCCTAGTGTACTAGAACCCGAGACGACTAGTTAAGAATTAACAGGTCCAAATTATCTCACCACACTCCTTGATGATAACGTCAGTTAGATAATAAGGACAATAGAATTAACTCTCATTTGCTATTTTTTACACCTTTTTTTCTACAAAAGCTAACTTTTTTAAAAAGTAAACAACGAAAGGTCCAGATTTGATCACACCGACTAAAAAGTTTTAAAAAGAAAAAGACAATGTATCTAAACATCGAACTCATTGCCTTCAAATGCTGCAAAATTCATTTAATTAACACCAAAATCATGTACTAGAAACTCAATCTCTTCGTATTGATTTTTCGTATGGCTGCTTGACTAATAATCATTATCTCAAAAGACGTCTTTCTTCCTGTTTTTTTTTTAACAAAGAGACTGACTTGATGAGAATTCCACTCCAATCTCTTCTTTTTAAACTAAGCTATTGAACAGAAGAAACTTATAAACAAGATTAATTTAAGAAAATTTTGATAGGCAAAAAATGTATATAAACGCAGAATTCACCACCTTCAAAAGCTACAAATTTCAAGTAACACCAAAATCACCAATCAGACGGTCACTTGACAAATAGTTATTACCGAAAAATATCATCTTTCTTCTTGATTCCAATTGAAACTCCCCACATGTACTTCAGAATACCCAAAATCGTAATTTTCATATATCTCAAAATTCGTGAGTGATATCGAAAATTCAAATTTATATTCTTGACCAGGGGGCAAAATTGAGTGGAAAATGGGTATAATCCAGATTTTAGAGGACCCGTAGTGAAAAATAATTTTCGCTAATTTTCAAATTTCAGGGTGCTGACAGGCTGTCAGCACCCTGGCCGTGACGAGCCAGGGGCACGGAGCAGCGTATTTTGCACTCCGCGTCTGGTCCGCATCGCGTCAAGGGCGCGGATCAATGTATTATTTTCCTTGGATTTTCTGTTTCGGCCAAGGGCATTGGGGTCATAGCCCCATGCCAACTTAAATGTGAAATCACCCATAGTTAGCCATTTTTCAACTCTACAACTTACAAAACCCTTTCTCAAACCCCTCTAAGACTCTATCAATTCTCCCATTCAAATCTAAGGATCTCAAGCTCAATTTTGAAACTTAAGGACTCATTTTATCTCTAAGTCTACTTCAAGTTCACCTAATAGAATTCAAGGTTTAAGGTATGTGGGTTTCATCCATTGGGTCCCTTTCATCAATGGAGCCCAATCTCCCCTTTTCATGAAAATTGCATGTTTTTAAGCTGTATTACCTATGGGTATCTTTTATTATGAATTATGAACATATATTATGTTGGGGGTTTATGAAATATTGATTGATTATGCATGACTATCTATTTCAAGCTTATACCATGAATTGATTTTGTCCATTGAGACTATGTATGTTTTGAGCTATGAAACCATGAACTATTATAAGCCTTTGTGATGGATTTCAAGGTACCCTACATGAGGGTGTTACTACATGTTGGTGGGTTGATTTGCATTGAGTGTACTCATCTCATTTCACTCTTGAATTGTATGGTTTTGAACAAGTATTATAAATCCACCAAGTGTTTGATGAAATCACATGACAAGAATTCTCAAGTTATTGATGATCTATTTCATCATTTACAAGTTAAGTGACTATGTGATGATTAAGGGCTTTCAAGCATGTGTTGAATTCATGAAAAATATCTATCATTTTACAAGTATCAAGTTAAGCCCTATTTCAAGATTTTTACTTCTTGTGTGCCATTCATGTTAAAGCAATGGTTCATGTATGGTAAAGACTCTACTCTCTAAATTATGTGCCACCATAGGATTATGATTATTACCCTCACTATACTAGTGAATCCATCTAGTCATATTATCATGTTTGGTTTACCTTGGCAAGTAGACCACACCTAGCAGGGGGGTGTCATGCCCGTCCACCTGACCGAGGGGGTGTCATGCCTTGGATTCAAAGTTGTAGCTACTTGGTCTATGTCGATTAAGGTCACTTCCCACATATGTATGCTATATATTATACAAGATGAATGATATACAAGAATGTTGTATTATGAGCATTGACCATGCATGCCATATTGAGATTATATATCAATTGCTTATGATTATGCATTTTCACTATATTGGCTTATGTATTATCGCATTACATCCAACATACTTAGTACATTCAAACATACTAACGCATACTCTATGCCTATATGATATTACCATGTAGGGACCAGAGCTCCTTTTGATCCTCCTCCACATGGCTAGTTCGGTACTTCGGAGATAACCATTGATGAGTCCTCAAGTTAGAGGACACTATCTACATTACTCTTGCTATTCTGAGACTTCATTATTTTGAAAACTTGTTATTATGAGGGTGAGCCGGGAAAGTGTCTTGGCCCCTACTCCATTCCATGTTAGAGGTGTCGTTGGATATTATGATGTACTTATGCTATGAGTTTGACTCTTTTATGCTTTTATGAATATCAAGACTTCCCTTAGTCCGGCTTTCCTATCTATTTATATCTTGTGATGCTTATTTTTGCTTCCGCGACCAAGGATGTATGATTTATATGCTAAGAGGCTTGTTTGGGGTCCCATCGGGTTCTCTATTCGCCGTGTCACGTCTAGGTCCTAGGCTTGGATCGTGACACCAATTTTGTTCAACAAAGCAAGTGGCTTTCTGAGTAATCAACTTCAACCTTTTTATTTTTACAAAACAAAGCTATCAAATAGAAAGGATCTTATAAATAAGATTAATTTAAGAAAATTTGTAGGGGAAAAAATGTATATAAACATAGACATATATAACTAAAAAATTTCAAGTCACACAAAATGATGTACCTTAGATTATCTTTCGTTTTTCCTGGTTCCAATTTTCTTCAATGAAAAAATTGACTTTTTGAATAATCAACTTTAACCTCTTCTTTTCAAACAAAACTGTCAAACAAAAAGGAACATATAAACAAGATTAATTTCAGCAAATTTTTAGAGGAAAAAAATGCATATAAACATAGATATATATACTTCATAATTTTCAAGTAACACAAAAATGATGTACCTTGGATAATTTGTCTTTCTTCCTGATTCCAATTTTCTTCAATGAAAAAAAATGACTATCTGAGAAACCTATTTCAACCTCTTCTTTTCGAACAAAGCTATTAAACAAAAAGGAACATATAAACAAGAGTAATTTCAACAAATTTTTAGAGGAAAAAATGTATATAAACATAGATATATATACTTCAAAAATTTCAAGTAACACAAAAATGATGTGCCTTGGATTTATTTGTCTTTCTTCCTGATTTCAATTTTCTTCAATGAAAAAAAGTGACTTTCTGAATAATGAACTGCAACCTCTTCTTTTCAAACAAAACTATTAAATAGAAAGGAACATATAAACAAGATTAATTTCAGCCATTTTTTAGAGGGAAAAAAATATAAACATAGATATATATAATTCAATAATTTCAAGTAAGACAAAAATGATGTACCTTGGATTTATTTGTCTTTCTTCCTGATTCCAATTTTCTTCGGCGAAAAAAGTGACTTTTTGAATAATCAACTCCAATCTCTTCTTTTCAAACAAAGATATCAAACAAAAAGGAATATATAAACAAGATTAATTTTAGAAAATTTTGAGAGGAAAAAAATGTGTATACGCACACACTCTCTCTACCAATTCAAAACATTAATTCACGACAAAAAAAAGAGAAAGAAAACTTTACCAGGAAATAAAATTAAATTCTCTAATAATAACAATGGCTTTGCATGTATCAACTTTTCTACCGGGAATATATATAATTGAAGTAGAGAAAAAAAGGGACTATCTATATAAAGTTGTGTCATGACCCAAGCCTAGGGCACAGACGTGACACGGCGAATGGGGAACTCGAAGGGACCCAAACAAGCCTCTTAATATATCATTACACATCCTTTGTCACAGAAGCAATTAAACAACCATAAGAGAATAGAAATAAGGATAAGGGGATAAGGGAAGTCTTTCATAACATAAAACATCAAAAGAGTCAAAGAGAGTCAAGCTCAAGCATAATTACATTACTTGTCCAACAACACCTCTAAACTTAGAATTGATTGGGGGCCAAGATGACTTTTCAGGCTCACCCTCATAGTCAAAAGCATATAAATAGATAGTGAAAGTCTTTACATAATATAAGAACAAGAGATATCATCCCTGGAGTTGAGAAAGCATATAAATAGACAGTGAAAGTCTTTACATAATATAAGAACAAGAGATATCATCCCTGGAGTTGAGGACTCACCAAACTTTCTTTGAAAAAATAGTACTAGCCACGGGAAGGATGAGGATGATCGTTAGCGGCTCCGGTTCCTACATGGTAATACCATTTAGGCATAGAGTATGCGTTAGTACGTTTGAATGTACTAAGTATGTAGGATGCAATACAACAATGTATAGGCAACATAATCAAAATGCATAATCGTAAGTAAGAGATAGTATATTAGTAACATGACATGCATGATCAATGCTTGAAGTAAAACATGCTTATATGAAAACATAGTACGTGTGTAGGAAGATACCATCATCACAAACCAAGCTACTTAGTACTTGGAATCTAAGGTAAACCTCCCTTCAAGGTGTTTGAGGTACCAACCCCTCAATTTGGTTAATGGCTTTACTACCTCCCATCAAGGTGTTTGAGGTACCAACCCTCAACTTGGTTAATGGGTTTACCACCTCCCATCAAAGTGTTTGAGGTATCAACCTGTCAACTTGGTTATGGTCAACTTGCAACACTAAAGATACCTTTCATGAAATCAACACATGTATATATTTCTTTCATCATCATAAAGTCATTCAAGATATAGGTCATACAATAGATCATCAATAGCTCAAGAATTCAAAACCGGATATTTTATCAAACACTTGGCAAGTTTGTGATGCTAGTATAAAACCATGCAATTTAAAAGTGAAATCATGCAAGAAAACTTGAAGTAGATCAACCCACCAACACTTGGTAATACCTTTATGCAATATACATCAAAACCCTTTATCAAATATTAAGATAGATCATAGATTCATAACTCAAAACATGCTTAAACAGTCACACATTTATGAAACCCCAACTTAGTTCATAGTCAAATTCTTAATAAGTAAAACCCATAAGTAAATCAACTTAGAAACATGCAATTTAAGTAAAAAGAAAGCTTGGGCACCATGGGTGAAAGGACCCAATGGTTGAAACCCACATACCTTAACTTTGGAGAATTCCTTGATGAAGATTGAGATGAGAACTTGAAGCATGAGTGAATTCCTTAAGATTCGAAGCTTGGTCACCATGTGTGAAAGGATCCAATAGTTGAAAATAACATACCTTAACTTTGGAGAACTCTTTGAAGAAGATTTGAATGGAGACTTGAAGCTTGAGTGAATTCGTTAATATACAGAATGAGATTTGGCACTTGAATTTTGTGTGAAATATTTGTCTAAGTGTTTGAGAGAGTATTGGGGAATGTCTTGTATGATATGAAGGTGAAATATGGCTAAGTATAGGTATATTTACGTATGGGAAGGCTTAGGCCCAAGACCCCAAAATCTTGACCGAAGTGAGAAAACTGGCAACAAAATACATAGGTCCGCGATGGGTCCACGTCGTAGTACCATCGCACACCCCCACTGTTTTGCACAAACTTGGGCAAATCAAAATTTGCTACGGTTGCTCTAAACTTGGGTTCAGACCCATTCCTCACTCAATTTTATCCCCTAAACAAGAATATATAGTCAGATTTTTGATATCACATAGTCAAATTTTTGATATCACACATGGATTTTGAGATATATGAAAATTACGATTATGGGCACTTCCGAGGCACATTTTTGGGCACTTTTTGGGGTTGTTTCAATATCTCCCCCTTAGGAACATTCGTCCCCGAATGTCAAAGAAATGCACATAAGAAGGATAATCATGAAGAGATCAGCCCCAATAAGAATGCAATAATGCACTTAAACATCATTTTAAAAAATCTCAACATAAGTGTCAAAATCACCATGAACTTGTCAACATAAACATGAATGCATGCAAATGACATAAGGGCTGATACGTAAGACTTGAAATCAGATAGGGAACTTTGAATTAGTACCTTAGGCTTTTGTAGAATGGAAAAGTTAGGGACATTGCTTTTACATGTCCGTCTTGTCTTCCCATGTGGCACTTTCGACTTGTTGATTCCTCCAAAGGACCTTAATGGAAGCAACATCTTTATTCCTCAACCTCTTCACTTGTCTATCTAAAATTTCTACCGAAACCTCTTTAGAAGTCAAATTGTCTTTAACAATACCCACAACATCAATAGGCACAATAATATTTTATCACCCACACACTTTCTCAACATAGACACATGAAATACCTGATGAACAAAGTCCACTTCAATAGGCAACTCCAACTCATAGGCTACCTTACCGATCTTCCTCAACAACCTATAAGCCCCACATATCTTGGACTCAATTTACCCTTTTTACAGAAACGAACCATACCCTTCATGGGTGATACCTTCAAGTAGACCCAATCACCAATTTTAAATTCAAGGTCTCTTCTCGTCACATCGGCATAGGACTTTTGACCACTTTGGGCTGTTTTCAACCTTTCCCTAATCAACCTTACCTTCTCCATGTCCTCCATGACCAGTTTCGGACCCAAAAATGTCATTTCCCTTACCTCGAACCATCCAACTGGGGACCTACAACATCTATCATAGAGGGCGTCAAAAGGAGCTATACCAATGCTAGAATGATAGCTATTATTATAAGCAAACTCAATTAATATAAAATGATCGGCAACTATGACAACCGAATACAAATTTGGCAATGTCTTTCTTCATACCTCCCACCAAAACACATCCCTTAAATCTCTATAAATCTTTGTAGAACTGGGGTGAATAGAATACGAATAATAATGAGCCTCATTAAGAATCTTCTCTCTCAAGCCATCAACATTAGGCACACACAACCTTCCTTGGTACCTAAGGGCACCATCTCCCCCTTAGGAGAAAACCTCCACCTTGCCATCACTCACCAAGGCCTTCAATTCTAACAAGGAGGGGTCAAGATGTTGCTTTGCTTTTACATCATAAACCAAGGAAGATTTTGAACCATCAACAACCACCACATAACTATTATCAACCTCTCCCAACCTAACCCCCAATCTATCCAACCAATGGACCTCTCTAGCCACCTCTTTTCCCCTATCATCAACATGAGCTAGACTACCCATAGACACCTTACACAAAGCATCGGCCACAACATTAGCCTTACCGAGGTGATAATGCACACTCATATCATAATCCTTAAGAAGCTCTAACCACCTTCGTTGCCTCAAGTTGAGATCATTTTGAGTGAACACATATTGGAGATTCTTATGATTGGTGAACAGATAATGATGCCAAATTTTTAAAGAAAAAACCACGGCGGCCAATTCAAGATCAGGGGTAAGATAATTCTTTTCATGCACCTTAAGTTGTCTAGAAACATAAGCTATCACCTTACAATTTTGCATCAAAACACAACCCAAACCAATTCATGAGGCATCACAATACACAACAAATCCTTTCAACCCTTTCGGTAGTGACAAGATAGGAGCGGACACAAGTTTATCCTTCAAGGTTTGGAAGCTCTTTTCACATTCATTGGTCCACACAAACTTAGCCTTCTTTTGGGTTAACTTAGTCATAGGAGAAGCAATAAAGGAGAACCTATTCACAAATCTCCAATAGTAACCCGCTAAGCCCAAGAAGCTTCTAATGTCTGATGGAGTCAAAGGTCTTGGCCAATTTCTTTTCTAATCACTTCCATCTTTTTAGGATCCACTTTAATACCATCCCTCGACACCACATGACCTGGAAAGGCAACCTCCTTCAACCAAAATTCACATTTTTCATACTTAGCATACAACTTCTCTTCCCTTAATTTTTGCAACACTACCCTCAAATGAGCAACATGCTCCTCCTCACTATGGGAATAGATCAAAATATCATTGATAAAAACCACCACAGACAAATCAAGGTAGGGTTTAAAAACCCTATTCATAAGATCCATAAAGATAGCCGGTGCATTGGTCAACCCAAAAGATATAACAACAAATTCATAATGCCCATATCTAGTTTGAAAGGACATCTTAGAAATATCACCCTCCCTCACTTTCACTTGATGATATCTAGACCAAAGATTAATCTTAGAAAAGTGACTAGCCCCTTGAAGTTGGTCAAACAAATCATTAATTCTCAGTAAAGGGTACTTATTCTTGATGGTGGCTCTATTAAGTTGTCGATCGTCAATGCACATTCTGAGGGACCCATCTTTCTTCTTCACAAACAACACCGGTGCACCCCAAGGTGATTGGCTAGGCCTAATGAAACCATTCTCTAACAAGTCCCTCAATTGCTCCTTCAACTTCTTTAACTCGCTGGGGCCATACGATAAGGAGGAATAGAAATAGGTTGAGTGTCGAGAAGGAGATCTATGCCAAAATCTATTTTCCTAATGGGAGGAACATCAGGAAGATCACTAAGGAAGACATCTAGGAACTCATTAACCTCTAAAACTGACTCTATGGAAAGGATTTTAGACACCACATCCCTAACCCTCACAAGATGATATAGACACTCCTTAGAGATCAACCTTTAGGATTTAATGCAAGAAATAAAGCTACCCTTAACCACCACATCATGACTCTACCACTCAAGGATAGGTTCATTTGGGAATTGTAATTTGACCATACGGGTTCTACAATCAATAGAGGCATAATGTGCATGCAACCAATCCATCCCAAGAATGAAATCAAAATCCACCATATCCAACTCAACCAGATCACAAGGCAAACTTTAATCCAAAATGCAAATGGGACAACTTCTATAGTCCTTTCTAACAACAATTGATACACCAAAGGGAGTAGATACCTCATAAGTCTCACATAATGATTCGGGCTCAACATTAAGCTTTTTGGCAATAAAGGGGGTAATAAAAGAAAGAGTGGCACCCCGATCTATCAATTCATACATATCAAAATCAAAGGCTTTTAACATATTGGTGGTGATATCTGGCACCTCATCTACCCCTTGGCTCCCTTGAAGAGAATAAAACCAATTGCACCTTGGGCACTACCTTGTTGGTCTCCTCTCCTTAAAAGAACTATATTTGTACCCCGGCCTTGTGGACAACATCTCCACCCTTGTCTTGATTACAAGGACAATCAACCTTCTTATGTCCCACTTCAACACAACTGAAACAAGCATTGGTGTCCCTCAAATATGGGCCTCTATGAGCCCTACCACATTTTGGACACACAACATTAAGCACCACACCACCATTACCTTGGACCCTTAGGTTGTCATTGACAAACCTTCTATTAGGGACATGAGTAAACCTTTGGCCTTGATGAAATTGGCCACTTTTGAGACCTTAGAACTTACCATCAAAACGGGCTCTTTTGGCCTCACCACTCCTCCTTTTCCTCAACTTCTCCCCCTCTATTTATTTAGGATATGTCATTAGGTAGGACAAATACATGTCACTAATCAAGATAGCAGAACGAAACTCCTCACTCACCAAATCGGATACACCCATTACAAATTTGTTCATTCTAGACCTCGGATCGACAACCAAGTGTGGAGCATATTTAGAGAGTTGGTTGAACTTGGGGGCATACTCCTTCACACTCATTGACCCTTGCTTCAAACTCATAAAATCCATCATTTTGGCCTCCCTAAGCTCAAGAGAAAAGAACCGATTGAGAAAGGTCGCCTTAAACTCCTCCCATAAAATCACATTATTGTTCCCCTTGTCTGCCTTCCATTAAGTGTACGATATTTGAGCCACCCCTTTGATTTGGTAAGCCGCCAACACCACCTTCTTTGCTGACCTAACAACTATGATATCCAACACCTTGTATACCTCATCAATAAATTCTTGAGGGTCTTTATCCACTTTAGATCTATTGAATTCCAGTGGGTTCATCCTCATGAAATCCTTTACCCTAGCTGTCAGAGCAGGAGCATGAGGGGCTTAGGCCCCTTGATTGACTTGGTTAGCCATGACTTGAGCTAGCAAAGCGAGAACATCCCACAGCTCTCCATTAGCGGGTTATTCTTCGGGAGTGCGACCTTTTCTTCCTCTTGTATAGCATGATATAGATCAAGAAGAAGGGAAATATTTCCTAAGACATCTCATAGCCTCTTACTCATAATTGTAGTGCACAACACAACCATGAATAAGACTCTAATCAACGCGATGTGTTGGATGTCGAGGACCATTAACAACCTAGTGATCTGATACCAATTTTTTCATGATCCAAGCCTAGGGCTTAGACGTGACACAGCAAATGGGGAACCCGAAAGGACCCCAAATAAGCCTCTTAATTATCATTACACATCCTTGGTCGCAGAAGCAATTAAATAACCATAAGAGAAAAGAAATAAGGATAAGGGGCTAAGGGAAATATTTTATATCATAAAACATCAAAAAAGTCAAGCTCAAGCATAATTATATTACTTGTCCAACAACACCTCTAAACTTAAAATTAAGCAGGGGCCAAGACAACTTTACGGGCTCACCCTCATAGTCAAAAACATATAAATGGATAGTGAAAGTCTTTACATAATATAAGAACAAGAGATATGATCCCCAGAGTTGAGGACTCACCAAACTTGCTTTGAGAAGATAGTACAAGCCACGGGAAGGATGAGGATGATCGTGAGGGACTTTGGTTTCTACATGGTAACATTATGTATGCATAGAGTATGTGTTAGTACATTTGAATGTACTAAGTATATAGGATGCAATGCAACAATAGATAGGCAACATAATAAAAATGCATAATCTTAAGCAAGAGATAGTATATTAGCGACATGGCATCCATGATCAATGTTTGAAGTAAAACATGCTTATATAGAAACATAGTACGTGTGCAGAAAGAGACCATCATCATAGACCAAACCACTTAATAATTGGAATCCAAGATAAACCACCCCTTGGAGGTGTTTGAGGTACCAACCTCTCAACTTAGTTAATGGGTTTACCACCTCCTAGCAAGGTGTTTGAGGTACCAACCCCTCAAATTGGTTAATGGGTTTACCACCTCCTATCAAGGGTTTTGAGGTACCAACCCCTCAACTTGGTTAATGGGTTTACCAGCTCCTATCAAGGTATTTAAGGTATCAACCCCTCAACTTTGTTATGGTCAACTTGCAACACTAAAGATACATTTCTTGAAATCAACATATATATACATTCCTTTTATCATCATAAAGTAATTTAAGTCATAGGTCATACAATACATCATCAATAGCTCAAGAATCTAAAATCAGACATTTTATCAAACACTTGGCGGGTATGTAATGCTAGTGTAAAACCATGCAAATTCAAGAGTAAAATCATGCAAGAAAACTTAAAGTAAATCAACCCACCAACACTTGGTAATACCTTCATGCAATATACATCAAAACCCTTTGTGAAATCTCAAGATAGATCATAGATTCATAGCTCACAAAATATGCTTAAATAGTACACTTTAATAAAATCCCAACTTAGGTTATAGAAAAATTCTTAATAAGTAAGACCCATAAGTAAATCAGCTTAGAAACATGCAATCTAAGTAAAAAGGAAGCTTGGGCACCATTGGTGAAAGGACCTACCAGTTGAAATCCACATACCTCAACTTTGGAGAATTCCTTGATGAAGATTAAGATGAGAACTTAAAGCTTGAGTGAATTCTTTAAGATCCGAAATGAGATTTGGCACTTGAATTCTGAGTGAAATATTTATCTAAGTGTTTGAGAAAGTATTGAGGAATGTCTTGTATGATATAAAGGTGAAATATGACTAATTATAGGTATTTTTACGCATAGGAAGACTTAGGCCAAAGACCCCAAAGCCTTGGACCGAAGTGAGAAAACTAGCAATAAAATACATAGGTCCGTGATGGGTCTGCGTCGCGATATCATCATACAGTTCCACTATTTTGCGCAAACTTGGGCAAATCAAATTTTGCTACGGTTGCTCTAAAATCGGGTTAGACCCATTTGTCACTCAATTTTACCCCCTAAACTAGAATATGAAGTCAGATTTTTGATATCATGCATGAATTTTGAGATATATGAAAATTACGATAATGGGTACTTCCGAGGCACATTTTCGGGCACTTTTGGGATCGTTTCAAGTTGTTTGTATTTTTTACAATGTTTTTTAATATTTTTCCAACATGGCCATCCATGTATATTTAGAGCGTTACATTTATATTTGCATTTTTGACTATTTAGAGAGTAAAGTCAAAAGCGAAAAGTTTTCTTTACTAATTCAATTGTGGCATTTATAAATCGTGGTTTTATTCACAACTTGATGTTTAGAAAACAAATTTATATTTAGTCTCTAATTTAAATATGTTTTATAATTATACTTTATGATAGTAATATATATTTAAAGTGTTGCTTGAAGTTTCTTGTGACGCCCAATGAAATTACCAAAATACCCCTGGAAAAGAGAGGTGCACATAACGCATCTTTCCAAGCTCCAATGAAAAATTCGAGACCAAATTTGCGATCAGCATAAAAAATTGAGTGGAAAAATGGCCTCGGCCCGATGTTAGAGCACCAATGAAAAATTCGAGACCGGAATCGCAATCAACACAGAAAACTGAGTGGGTAAGAGGCCTCGGTCAGATGTTAGAGCGACTGAGTCAAAAGAAAATTTTTCATAATTAAAACAGAACCAGTGTGAGCGCGCGCCCAAGGCGTGACGCACCTGGGATGCAGAGTTACACTTGGTGATTTCTTTCATTTTCTAAAAAATGACGCGTTCTGAGAATTAAGCAAAATGCACATGTCTGCGCCCCAGGCACGACGCAGACATGGTGTTACGGGGTGAAATTTCTCCATTTATTTCTAAGGAAGTGCAGTTTTGACTTTTCTCACCCTTATTAGGCTAAAGTACGTTGGTTTTCACCCGATCAATCCCTAAAGTATATTATTTCATCTTATTAACATTAAAAACTTTCCAAGAACTCAAGCGTATATTCAAAAGACAAAGTTAGTGCTTTCAAGATTCTCCCCAATTCTTTGGAAAAGTTGATTCCCAAGGTATGTAAGGCTCTCAAAAAGTTATCCTACATAAGTTTAGTATCTTTAACTACAAATCTTTACCCAAGATTCATGCTTTTGTATTGAGATCAATTTTCTGCTATGGCTAGTTAAGTTCTTCAAATTATCTGTGTATGCATTTTTCTTGATAGAAATCATGACCCATACAAATTTTAGTACTAGATTGAGTTACTGAGATAAGATTTATAGCTATTATTGTATTTATGAGAGCTATGTATGTATTTTTCATGAAAAGCTATGATGTTCACAATTTGAGTTGAATTTAAGAATTTCTTGAAGCATATGTATATTGCAAGATATCTACATATCAAAAATCATGTTGAAATACCTGGCATAGATACAACTTTCAAACAAAGAAAAGAGCTAAGGTAAGAAGATTTTGAGAAAACTAAAGTTGAGCTAAGTCCCAAAGAAAAAACGTAATACTTTGAGCAAGAATACTCTTTTAAATATGATCATTATAAAAGCTATTTTGGGAGTAATATTGAGAAATGATATGAGTGAGTGTAATAATAACTTGAACTCATAAACTATGTAGCCAATGTAGGATAGGATTGTACCCCAAAAGTACAACTCCTCATTGCCACTGAGATGGCCCAGTTTTGGGATTGATCTACTCTCCTTGTTTTCATTCCTTACCCTGAAAAAGTACCGGATGGCTCTGGCAGTGTGGGCAAGATACTATATCACCACGAAGCTTATAGTGGTAGTTGTCGGTTAGAGAAACTCTCCAAGTTAAAGCAAGCTAGTTTACATTCAAACTTTTAGCATGTGTCAGCATGTACTGCATCTATTATTTATGTTATCTTATTTTGAAACATGTTTTATATTGCTTGAGTATAGTGCTTTATCCTGAGTTTCTGCTTTGGGCATCTTACATACCGTACATTCCAAGTACTGATGTTCTTTGGACCTCCAATATTTCATGATACTGATGCAGGTGACAGAGTTCCTTAGCAGACGCTCTGTTGAGCACCAACCATCTATCCAGTTATTGGTGAGGCCTCTTCTCGGTCAAGGGCTTGAAGTCATTACTTATGTTTCTTTTTAGCATTTTCCTTTCAGGTTTGGCTACCGTGGGCTAGTCTGATAGTTGTTTTATGACTATTCTAGTTACAAGTTCCATGTACTACATGATAGATTTTTCAATTCTTGTTTCCAGATATTGATGGGATATCTCTTTTGTTTAGAAAGTTTAGCCTATTATAGTTCTTTAGTACACCTTATCTATGTCATTGTTCATTAATTAAGTCTTCCGCTGTGTAACGTAGCCAGGCCAAGTGGTTTGCCTAGGACCAAAAATGGTTCTGGGTGCTGGCTATGTCTAGGGTGTAAACTCGGGGTGCAACAAACTTAGTATCAAACACAGATTTCAAGTGTCCTAGGGAGTAACCCATAATTGGGAGGCTATAGGGTATTAGGAAGTGCAACTATCAATTTATATTTCCTCTTTTTGTGTGCGTTCACGTCTTATTTTTCAGATCATGCCTCCACATAGAGTTGTTGGACTAGCAAGGGCCAGAGGACACCCAGCCAGGCTGAATGTAAACTAGCCAGGGCCAATTCTTGAGGGACCTAGAGGTCTAGTTGTGCCTGTCAAGTAACCACCACAGGCGGACATCTCGAATGTTGAGCTTTGGGAGCCACGATCTGATATGATAGACCTAGGCACACTATGCAATCTCACCAACTCTTGGATATATAATCTTGCATAATCTTCGGCACTAAAGAAGGCCATCCAAACTATTGCACAAGTGGTCACTACATAGGGAGGTCGATAGAGATATGGCAGGAATGGTGGTTCAGATACCACCAGGGTTTGTAAGTTCTTGAGGATGAACCCACCTGTATTCACGGAGTCTAATGTGAAGGAGGATCCTGAGAACTTTATTGAGGAGCTCTAGAAAGTATTTCAGGTTATGAATATATATGATGCTAAGCAGGTCGAGTTGGCTACCTACCAGCTCAAAAGAATTTCTAGGCTCTAGTTTGATCAGTGAAAAGGAGGCAGGGCAGAAGGGACACTAGGTTTGAGTTGGGTAGTGTTTGAGGAGCCTTTTCTAGGATGGTATTTTCAAGAGAGTTGAGGCAGGCTAAAGTGAGGGAGTTTTTAAATCTAAAGTAGGAAGCTATGGACATGTGAGATTACAATCTTAAGTGCACTCAATTATCCTATTGTGCTCCAATGATGATAATGGACATGCACACTAGGATGGATTTTTTGTGTCAGGACTCTCTTAGATGACTGAGAGAGAGGGCTGAAATGCTATGCTGATTGGGGATATGGACATAACTTGCTTAATAACCTATGTGTAATAGGTTGAGGAGGAGAAAATACAAGATAGGGATGAGTTCAGGAGTAAGAAGGCCAAGACATCACGCCAGGAGACAGGTAAGAGGGGGGTTGGAAATGGTAATCACTCATCCTTTCAGCCTAAGATATCTAGACCAACACTCTCATCTGCTAATGCACCTGCACCGAGGGTCAGGAATGAGAAAGGATCATAGAACCACAGGTATCAGGGTAGCTAGTCACAGGGTAGCATAGCTTAAGGATCGACTCATTATCCTATTTATGGTAAAAGAGGCAGGTCTTATCCAGGAGAGTGCCTTATAGACATAAATGGTTGTTTCAAATGTGTTCAGGTGGGGCACTTCTTTAAATATTGTCCCATGATGAGGCAGAAAACGAGACATAGCATATCTCAATCAGTTTCTTCAGCACCATAGGGAAAGCCAACTCAGATGGGTAATACATCAGGAGTAGACGGGGCCACGAACCGCTTATATGCAATGGCCACCAGACAGGAGTAGGAGAACTCACCAAATATGGTTATTGGTATGCCCAAAGTCTTTACTTATGATGTCTATGCATTATTAGACCCAGGTGCCACATTTTCATTTGTGACTCCCTATGTAGTGATGAAGTTTGGGATCAGTCCAAAATGTCTTCTTGAGTCCTTTAGTGTTTCCACTCCTATTGAAGAATCTATTCTAGCCCAAAGAATCTATTGGGGTTGTCCAGTATCATTTTACCATAAAGATATCCTAGCTGACCTGGATGAGATAGACATGGTAGATTTTGACGTCATTCTAGGCATGGACTAGCTTCATTCTTTTTACGCCTTCATAGACCTAGAACTAGGGTGGTTAAGTTTCAGTTTATAAATGAGTCAGTCATAGAATGGAGAGGTAGCTCTATTTTTCTTAAAGGTTAGTTTATCTCATATCTTAAAGCCAGAAAGTTAATTTCTAAAGGGTGTATATACCATTTAGACAGAGTCAAAGATTCTAGTGCTAAGGCACCATCTCTCCAGTCTATTCCAGTCGTGAATTAGTTCCAAAAAGTTTTTCCTTAAGGATATTCCTGGAGTCCCTTATGATATGGAAATAGACTTTGGGATAGATACCCTCCCAGATATTCAGCCAATATATATTCCTCTGTATCATATGGCTCCTTCGAAGCTAAAAGAATTGAAAATACAACTGAAAGACCTCCTAGATAAAGGTTTTATTAGGACAAACATCTTACCTTAGGGTGCTCCAGTCCTCTTCGTGCGTAAAAAGGATGGCTCCCTTAGAATATGCATAGACTACCGTCAGTTAAACAAGGTCACCATAAAGATTAAGTATCCTCTTCCCAGAATTGATGACCTATTTGACCAACTCTAGGGTTCTACTTATTTCTCCAAAATAAAGCTCATATCTGGGTACCATCAGCTTAAAGTTAGCAAAAGAGACATCCGTAAAATAGCTTTCAGAACCCGCTGTAGTCATTAAGAGTTTTTGGTTATGTCATTTGGACTGAAAAATGCACCAGAAGCTTTCATGGATCTTATGAATAGGGTGTTAAGGCCACACCTAGATATATTCATCATTGTGTTCATAGATGACATCCTGATCTGCTCTTGTAACAAGAAGGAGCATGCTGACTATCTTAGAAATATCCTTCAGACCTTTAAGGACCAATAATTATATGCAAAATTTTCCAAGTATGAGTTTTGGTTAGCATCTGTGGTGTTTTTGGGTCATATTGTTTCTGGTGAAGGCATTCAAGTTGATCCTCAAAAGATTAAGGTAGTAAAGAACTGGCCAAGGGCCACAACTCCAACAAAGATAAGGAGTTTCTTGGGCTTGGTAGGTTACTACAGGCGTTTTGTGGAGGGGTTTTCTTCCATCTCAGCTCCCTTGACTAAGCGAACTCAGAAAAAGGTTAAGTTCGAGTGGTCTGACACTTGCGAGAAGAGCTTTCAATAGTTGAAAACTAGGCTGACCATAGCTCCGGTCTTATCCCTACCCAAGGGAGTTGATCACTTTGTAGTATACTGTGATGCTTCTAGAGTTGGGTGGGATATGTATTAATGCAAAGAGGCAAGGTGATAGCGTATTCCTCCAGATAACTTAAGACCCATGAGAAGAACTACCCCACTCATGATCTTGAGCTTGCAGCTATGGTGTTTGTCTTTAAAATTTGGAGACACTATCTCTATGGTGGGCATGTAGATGTATTTATAGACCACAAAAACTTGTTATATATATTCAACCAGAAGGTGCTGAACTTGAGGCAGAGGAGATGGTTATAGCTATTAAAAGACTGTGACATGATCTTCCTCTATTACCCAGGTAAAGATGATGTAGTTGCTGATGCTCTTAGCAGGTTGACCATGGGGAGCACTGCATACATTGAGGATGAAAAGAAAGAATTGGCTAAGGAAGTGCACAGGATAGCCCGCTTGGGGGGTGCAGTTTGAAGATTCTGACGAGGGTGGTGCCATTATCAAAAAAAAGGTAGAATCATCTTTGGTGGTGAAAGTGAAAGACAAGCAAGACAGGGATCCTATCCTTCTTTAGCTAAAAGACAATGTTCAGAAACAAAAAGTATTAGTGTTTGCAAAAGGGAGAGATGGAGTTTTGAGATACCAAGGCAAATTGAGTGTGCCCAGTATTAATGGCCTTAGAGATAGGATCATAGTTAAGGCTTATAATGCCAGATACTCTATTCACCTAGGTGTAACAAAAATGTATAGGAATCTACGGGAGGTTTATTGGTGGGGTGGTATGAAGAAGGACATCGCAGAGTTCATGTTCTGATGCTTGAATTGCTAGTAAGTTAAGGTAGAGCATCAAAGACCTTGCGGTGTGGCCTATAATATTGAAGTTCCAGAGTGGAAGTGGGAGATGATTAACATGGACTTCATAACATGCTTACCTCGAACTTGTAGATAACATAATTTGATATGAGTCATAGTAGACAGAATGACCTAGTTAGCTCACTTTCTACCTATCAAGATGACTGACACAACTGAGGACTATGCCATACTTTACAATAAGGAGATTTTTAGGTTGTATGGGGTCCCTATATCCATTATTTTAGATAGAGGAGCCTTGTTCACAACACAATTTTCGAAGTCCTTTCAGAAAGGGCTTGGTACAAATGTGAATCTTAATACAGCCTTCCATCCCCAGATAGACAGGCAAGTGGAGCGGACCATACAAACCCTTGAGGTTATGTTGAGGGTATGTGTGATAAACTTTAAAGATAACTAGGATGATCACTTACCCATGATTGAGTTTTCCTATAAAAATAGTTTCCAGGCTAGCATACAAATGGCACCATATGAGGTCATTTATGGGAGAAGGTGTAGATCACCCATTAGGTGGTTTGAAGTTGGTAAGGTAGGATAGATAGGACCTGCTTTAGTCCATCAGGCTATTGAGAAGGTGAAAGTTATCCAAGAAAGACTAAAGATAGCCCAAAGTCGATATAAGTCTTACACTAATGTTAGAAGAAGGGATTTGGAATGTGAGGTAGGTGATTGGGTGTACCTATAGGTGTCACTGATAAAGGGAGTTATGATTCTGGAAAAAGAGGAAGCTCAGTCCATGATATATTGGGCTATACCAGATTGTTAAAGGGATTGGTTATATGGCATATGAATTGGAATTATCACAAGAGTTAGCTGCTATTCACCAAGTATTCCACATTTCTATGCTTAAGAAGTGTTTGGGAGATCTCACACTGGTTATGCCTCTAAAAAGTATTGGAGTCAAAGATAGCTTGACATATGAAGAGGTCCCAGTGCAGATTCTAGACCGATAAGTTCGTAAATTGAGGACCAAGGAGATTGCTTCAGTAAAGGTATTGTGGAGAAACCAGTTCGTTGAGGAAGCCATATGGGAGCCGGAGGAAGATATGAAAGCCATATATCCACACTTGTTTGCGGGCCTCAATGAGGATCGTGAAGGTAAATTTCCACCCTTAATCTTAAAGATTTGCATTTAATTGAGTTTAAATAACCTTATGTGCTTTGACTAAATTCTTCACACCATTGTCATTTGAGGATGAATGATCCCAAGGGGAGATATTACGATGCTCGATGAAATTATTAACATACCCTAGAAAAGAGACGTGCCCATAATGCATTTTCCCAAGCTCCAATAGAAAATTCGAGATCGAATTTTCAATCAATATGTAAATTTAGTGGGAAAGAGGTCTTGGTCGAATTTTAGAGCGACTGAGTCAAAAGAACATTTTTCGTAATTAAAACCGAACTAGTGTAAGTTTGCGCCAGGGTGTGATGTGATCGGGACACAGACTTACACTTGGTGATTACTTTTGTTTTCTGAAAAATGACACATTCTAAGAATTTATCTAAATACACATGTCCGCGGCCCAGGCGCGAAATGGACATGTGTTACGGGGTGAAATTTCTCCTTTTATTTCTAAGAAAGGATACTTTCGACCTTTCTCAACCTTTTTAAGCCTAAAGTACATCGGTTTTTAGCCGATTAATCCCTAAAATATACTATTTCATCTCATTAACGTTAAAAACTTTCCAAGAACTCAAGCATATTTTCAAAAGGCAAAGTTAGGGCATTCAAGAATTCTCCCCAATTCTTCAAAGAAGTTGATTCCCACGGTATGTAAGGCCCTCAAAAAGTTATCCTACATAGATTTAGTATCTTTAACTACAAATCTTTACCCAAGATTCATGCTTTTGAGTTGAGATCAATTTTCTTCCATGACTAGATAAGTTCTTCAAATTATCTGCTTATGCATTTTTCTTGATAGAAATCATGACCCACTCTAATTTTAGTACTAAGTTGAGTTATTGAGACAAGATTTAAAGCTATTATTGTATTTATGAGAGCTATGTATGTATTTTCAAGAAAAACTATGATGTTCACAATTTGAGTTGAATTTAAGAATTTCTTGAAGCATATGTATATTGCAAGATATATACATTTTAAAGATCATGTTGAAATACCTGGCAAGGATACAACTATCAAACAAAGAAAAGAGCTAAGTTAAGAAGAGTTTGAAAAAAACTAAAGTTGGGCTAAGTCCCAAAGAGAAGAAAGTAATACTTTGAGCAAGAATACTCTTTTAAGTATGAGCATTATAAAAGCTATTTTCAGAGTATCATTAAGCACTGATATGAGTGATAGTAATAATAACTTGAACTCATAAACTATATAGCCAACATAGGATAGGATTGTACCCCAAAAGTACAACTCCTCATTGCCACTGAGGTGGCCCAGTTTTGGGATAAATCCACTCCCTTAGTTTTCGTTCCTTACCCCGACAAAGTATGGGATGGCTCTACCAGCGTGGCCAAGCACTGTATCACCACAAAACTCATAGTGATAGTTGTCGATTAGAGAAACTCCCCAAGTTAAAGCTAGCTAGTTTTTATATTCAGACTTTCAGCATGTACTGCATCTATTACTTATGCTATCTTATTTTGAGACATGTTTTTAATTGCTAGAGTATAGTGCCTTATCCTGAGTTTCAGCTTTGGCCATCTTACATACTATATATTCCATGTACTGACGTCCTTTGGACCTGCATCATTTTATGATGCAGACGCAGGTGACAGAGTTCCTCAGTAGACACTCCGTTGAGGACCAGCCATCTATCTTGCTGTTGGTGAGGCCTCTTCCCAGTCAAGGGTTTGAAGTCATTACTTATGTTTCTTTTTAGCATCTTCCTTTTAGATGTGGTTACCGTGAGCCTGTCCCAAGTTGTTTTATGACTATTCTAGTTAGAGGTTCAATGGACTATATGATAGATTTTTCAATTCTTGTTTCCAGATGTTGATGGGATATGTCTTTTGTTTAGAAAGTTTAGCATATTGTAGTTCTTTAGTACACCTTATATGTGCCATTGTTCATTGATTAAGCCTTCCACTGAGTAACATACCCAGGCTAAGTAGTTCGCCTCGGACCAGAAATGATTCTGGGTTCCATCCACGCCTAGGGTGTAAACTCAGGGTGCGACATTTCTGGGGATCGTAAAGATCTCAAGAAGGTTCAAATCATCCTATGTTCGAGGAATGCAAAGACCTTCGAATAAAGAAAAATCTTAGAAGAGAAAAAGAAGAACAAAAAAAAAGTATACTCATAAGCTGGAGCGACTTAAGCACATTAATGACCTAAGACAAAAATCATATGAAGACTTTAAACTTCAAAAAATAAATTAAATATTTTGTTACGAAGGTTATTCCTCTAGCTCTTTGAGAATAAGAATTGTTAATATAAATAAAAATTGATTACATTTAGTAATTATTTTCAATTGACGATATAATCTTATTCCAGTCGTGCCAAACTTCTTTTAATAATTTCTCTCTTTTTATATAAAATAAATAACTTTTATTATAAATAGTACATACTAAGTATTTTTTCCTAAACAAACCATAACCTATTATTTCCATAAAAAATGAGGCCGCTCAAATTTGAAGGCCTAAAGCACTTGAATTTTTTCTAACCTATCAAGCCACCACTGCTCATAACAATCCATTAATAAAACTTGTTTTAATTTATGATTGCAATGCATTTTACATACATTAAAGAAAATTTAACAGACAAACACAAAGTTAGAATTTATGTGAACCTTTCCTCTAGATGTATAATTTGAAACCCTCAATTTCTAATGAAGGATAAAAGTGTTCCTTGTTGAACAGTACCGGGGTAATTTTGGCCCTTTTCCGTATTTTTTATTGTATCAAAATTAAATCCAAATAACCTCCAATTTCATATTTCATGTTCAGATTCATTTGTTTAATATGACAAACCATGAATTTTGGCCCTTCTTTTTAGATATTACATTTATCTCCTTATCATTTTAGCTTTTTTCATGGTAATAAAAGTAATTTATCATGTTGAAGATTGCTTAGAGACCATGGCTAGTTGTAGGCTTTGATCGTTGTAAATATCCAATCATAAGTGTAGCACACTAAGAATCTCAAAAATTGACATATGGAATATGAATTGTGATAATGGGCTATGTGAATTTAGTTTGAGGGTATATCGTTAATCACAATGATCGCCCCGTTGAATTTTAGTTGTTACCTTGTAAAATTATCAAAATACCCCTATGTGAGAGAATGCTATCATAACTCATTTTCCTAATGTTTTTCAGCAAATTCGAGTTCGAAATCGCGATTAATAGGAAAAATTGTGTAGAAAAGTGGTATCAGTTGAATTTTAGGCCAATCGAATCAAAAAATAATTTTTTGGACAAAAATTGCAAAATAGATGGGTACACGATAAGTCCACGCCATGGACTTGCTACGCCATAGTTCATTTTTGAGTTTTATTCATAAAAGCCATTGGACAAGTGCGATTTTCATAAAATACACATAAAACGCATTTGAAAAATGTGATTTATGTATTATTTTATAGCAAAACAGTTTTTGAACGCGTTTTAAATTTTTCGTCAAAAAATGAACTAAAGTGGAAGAAGTCTGCGTCCTGGACTTGCCCCACCATGATACTTGACAATCAATTTTAAAAGAAAGGGCATTCTAGTCCATTTCCCATCCATCCTAATCTAAAACCCTTTAAATTTTTAGGCCATTTTTTTTATCCTATATCAGTTTCTATGCATAAAATTTCAATCATTTACACTAATTTATCTTAAGGACTAGAGTTAAGAAGAAGAGAAAAGGCTAGGATTTCAAGAGAAGAGTTCTTCAAAGCTATTTCAGAATCTAAATCTTCCAAATATGCAAGTCTAACACAACGTTTGGTTGAGTTTGTCCACGTGCTCCTTCATTTTCATTGATTCGAGTTCAGTTGAATTTGAGTCTTTCTGAATTTCTTGAATTGAATTATTGAGTTACCTATTGTCTTATTGAGCTCCTTGTCATAAAAACGTGTTAATGATATTCATGAGTTGGGTATTTAATTTGGATGCATGTTTTTGTCTTTATTTACATGAACCCTAACAAATGATTATGTTTAATTTTTATGCATTTTTTGAATTAAGATTGTGGGTCATTTTTGTATGTACAAAAAATATAATTTTGAACTAATTTGAACATATTTTACTGAGTCTGCGTGAATATGAGTTTTTGGGCATAAATAATTATTTGACAAAGAGTCTTGATGAGATGTGAAAGGATTTTGAGAGAGTATTCAATCAACACATCCCTCTCTCACAACTCAGTACCACTCACCTATTCAATTATATCTCCTTATCTGACTAAGCTCATGTGACACCCCATAATTTTATGCTCTTGTATATCCATGTTTCAAGCCTTATTTGGTTAGGTTGGGGGTGTACTAGATTTATGGGAGACTCCTAGTACCTAAACGAGTTCAAGACTTACCTCCAAGTTGAGTTTTGGGTGTTGTTTCATGTAAGGGTCAACTTTAAACTAGCATAACTCTTAGCATATTTGGAATTTGGTGGACCAAAATATGTAAAATGAAATCCCTCTGAGTTAGCTTTGCAACACACTTTGTTTCACCTTATTCCAACATCAGATGAAGGAGTTATGACTGTTTTTGGGAGACCCTCCCGTGCAGTGAAGCCCGGGAGGCCGCATTTCAGTTTTCACCTTATTCCAACATCAGATGAAGGAGTTATGACTGTTTTTGGGAGACCCTCCCGTGCAGTGAAGCCCCACGGGCACCCATACGGGCAGTGTGGTCTTATACGGCTCGTGTGAAGGGGTACAGGAAGTGTCACCTGGATATGTGGTGGCCAACAAAATTTTCTTATCTAAGTGAGGTGGGATGGACTAGTATACAGTCTATGTAACACTACACGGTCCGTGAAAGTGGCAATCAAAGTGACGAGACGTTAATTTTTCCAAGTTTCCCAACTTTCATTTTTTTCACTATGGCACTTCACACGAGAAACTCCACACAACCCGTGGAGTGCCACACACCTAGTGAAGTCTCCAATGGGATGACACTTTGCTATTTTTTTCCATCCGTTTACTAATGGTATTTTTCGTAAATGCTAATTATCCTAATGACCCTTTTTGACTTTTTAGGCTATTTTAACCTTCCTAGAAGACCTAATTGGCCCACTTTCGTAAATGCTAATTATCCTAATGACCCTTTTTGACTTTTTAGGCTATTTTAACCTTCCTAGAAGACCTAAACTCTAATATTAAGGACCTAATTTCATTACTATCATCTCTATCACATGCTCAAATCCCCTCAAGAGTCTCCATCAAGCTCCAATTCAATTTCAAGAAAACCTAAGAACAAGATTGGATTCCAAGATCATTTCCAAGCCTCCATTCTTCCTAATCTCAATTCCAAAGAACTCTAAACCTAAGGTATGTGGCATTGAACCATTGGTTCCTTACACCCTTGGTGACTAAACCCTATTTTGATTAGTATTGCATGATTTAAGGTTTATTTTACATATGGGTCTTGTATATTGAGAAATTTACTGCACAATGACTTTAGTTCATGAAATTATGGTTGTTTTAGCATGTTTTAAGCTTCAAATCTTGGATTTAATGTTAGAATTGATGAGAGGTTTTAATATGAATGTTGTGATGGAGATGTCGGGATTTGAACTATCCGGTGTTATGCTGTGGTATATACCTCTACATATACATGCAAAACGAGCTCAAGAACATAATCACCATCCCTACAGCTCCGGTGCTAACTCTTCCCGAAGGACCAGACGGGTATATAGTTTATTAGTGGAGCTAGCAGCTTATCGGTTGCAGGATGTTGCAGCCAACTGGTATG
>DF359071.1:9729-19784 GCA_000787875.1 Solanum virginianum
TCTAGTCTCCTGGACACATGCTATATTAATATGTCTCCTTTTAAAACATTTAACTAATTCAATGGACTTCCCTGTTAATGACCCTATATTCCATGATGCTATCCTTAACTTAAATAAGCGTGTGACCCTCTTGGCACCCCTACCCCTTACCTCCAACACCAGCCGATGACATGACCCTAGTCCATCATTATCTCCTGACGCCACTAAACTAAGAACTAAAAATATGCCAAATCTAGAGAAAACTATACGACCTAACAAAGAGAAACCAAAAATATATTACTAATCAACAATTAGTTTCAAAATAAGACAAATAAATCACACAAACACACACATAACTATGTAACAGTAAAAGGCCACACAAACAGTATCACACACACAAATCTATAACAGCAAAAAATCACATATAAATAATGTATATATAAGGTAAATATGTAGCAGTAATCAAGACCTCACACACAAATATGTAACAGGAAAAAGTATTAGTACAATCAAGAACTCATCAGAGGATTACTATTCTACAAAATTTGAAAAGTTTTGCATTATATCTTTGAGTAAAAGAAGAAGATAAGTACAAAAGCATGACAATAAATAACAATAGAGGATTACTATTCTACAAAATTTGAAAAGTTTTGCATTATATCTTTGAGTAAAAGAAGAAGATAAGTACAAAAGCATGACAATAAATATAAAATACACAGATTATATTAGTTGAATAAGAACAACAAAGTGTAGTGGTAATCATACAACAGAAAATGTAAGGATAATTATAGCAACAATAAAGTGTAAGTAGAAAGATATCACCTGGAAAGGAAAGATTCTCGCTGGATTCTGAAGTTAGCCATCACCGAAATCTGGTAGGTCACTGGAATTTGGTATGTCGCCAGATTCTGAAGTAGCATAAATGAATAAACTCGAATTTCTTTCCTAAGAGAGGAAAGAAGGGAGAATCAAGAAGATCTCAAGAGCAATCGCTGGAGTTCTAGTGAAATAGATCTGAAATCCGTATCGATACAATTAGTCTAGTGTTGAGTGTGGGAAGGATCGAGAGATCAATGGGGGTCAAAGAAATTGAAAGTTGCGAATCCTATGAAAATTGCTTCAGATTCAAGAAGCTCGCTGATCGAGAGATCAATGGGGGTCAAAGAAATTGAAAGTTGCGAATCCTATGAAAATTGCTTCAGATTCAAGAAGCTCGCTGATCGAGAGATCAATGGCGGTCCAAAATGATCGGTTTGTAGATTCTCTAAAATTGGATCGACGTTATTTTTCCACTTAATTTTTCATACTGATCATAAATTTGGTCTCAAATTTCTCATTGGAGCTTTGAAAGACACATTGTGTGCATGATTACATTCTGGGGGTATTTTGGTAAATTTTATGATGTGTTACATCAGCTCCCCCTTGGGATCATTCATCCTCGGATGATGAGTAAAGACAGAATAAATCACAAGTAGACTCAAAACTCGTCTCACTCCTTACTCGAGATCCCTCGAGCCCTCAACTTTGCATCACTTATCTATATCTCTATCTTAGACTCAAGAATATAATTAGCACATCGACTCAAGAATGAGAACTTCAATAGCGTTAAGGATAGGGACATTACCTTCGATATCATCGTCAGTTGGCATGAATAGGTGTGGGTATTTGATTTTTATCACCTCCTCAGCTTCCCACATAGCTTCCTCAGCAAGTTGGTTCCTCCATAGAACTTTGACGGAGCCTTTATCCATATTTCTCAGCTTGCGAACTTATCGACCAAGGATTTGGACTGGAATTTCTTCATAGGACAGGCTATCCTTCACTCCTGTGCTCTCAATAGGAATTGCCAACGCAGGATCCAACCAAACACTTCTTCAGCATCGAAACATGGAACACTGGATGAAGTTGATTTAGTTCGAAAGGTAGGTCTAGCTTATAAGCAACCTTCCTAATCCTCCTCATAATCTGGTATGATCCAATATAACATGGATTCAACTTCCCCTTCTTACCAAACCTCATGATACCCTACATGGGTGACACCTTCAAGTACACCCAATCATCCACCTCAAACTCGAAGTCCCTTCTTATCATATCAGTATAAAACTTGTGATGACTTTCTGTTATCTTCAACCTTTGCCGGATGACTTTCACCTTCTCGATGGAATGGTGGACAAGATTAGATCCAATCAACTCAGCTTCACTAACCTCAACTAGCCAATTGGTGATCTACATCCCCTCTTATATAATACCTCATAAGGGGCTATCTGTATGCTGGCATGGTAGCTATTGTACGCAAATTCAATCAAGGGCAGCTGACCATCCCAATTTCCTTTAAAGTCAATGATACACGCTCTCAACATATTCTCCAAAGTCTGAATGGTGCGCTTTGCCTATCCTTTTGTCTGAGGGTGGAAGGTTGTGTTCAGATTCACTCTTGTACACAATCCCTTCTGAAAAGATCCCTAAAATTAAGAGGTGAATTGAGCTCCTCTGTCTGAGATGATAGAAAAGGGAACCCCATGTAACCTCACAATCTCACAAATGTATAGTCGGAATACTCCTTAGCCATATTTGATGTCTTAATTGCCAAGAAGTGGGTTGATTTAGTCATCCTATCCATAATTACCCATATCGAATCATGCTACTTTCGAGATCTTGGTAAGATGGCAATGAAATCCATGTTGATCATCTCCCACTTCACCTCCTGTACCAGTAGTAGTACCCCTCTGATGATTGCTCGCTGGGGGTGCTGCGGAGGACTGTGCTCTGCTGCTTCCTTTACCTCGCCTCCTCTTTGGTCACTCAAACTAGAAGTGACTAGTATGTCCATGTTGACAATTAGGACATTTATAGGCAAATTTAACAGTGACCTTCTTCATTCCATTCCACCAATAGACTTCTCTCAAGTCATGGTATATCTTTCTAGAACCATGATGGATAGAATATCTGAAGCTATGACCTTTAGCCATGATCCTGTCTTGAACACTGTCAGCGTTAGGCACACACAATCTACCTAGATATCTCAACACCTTATCTCCCCTTTTAGAGAAACCCATCACCTTTTACTTGTGAACCGCTTCTTTCAATTGAATCAAGACAGGGTCTTGGTCTTGCTTTTCCTTTACTTCTGAAACTAAGGACAAAGCATACCCTTTCTAAACATTGACCCCGCCTTTATTGTTCTCATCAAGTTGCACTCCTACATGAGACAATCTATGAAATTCGCTAGCTAATTCTCTCTTCCCTTCCTCCTCATAGGTCGTGCTACCCATAGATAACCTGCTAAGAGCATCAGCAACAGCCTTACCTGGTTGGTAGAGGATGCTCATATCATAATCATTCAGCAATTCCAACAATCTCCTCTGCCGCAGGTTAAGCTCCTTCTGGCTGAACATATATTGCAAGCTCTTATGATCAGTGAACACATCTACATGCACTCCATATAAATAGTGGCACCAGATCTTAAGTGCGAATACTACTGCTGCCAACTTGAGATCATGAGTCGGATAATTCTTCTCATAGATATTAAGTTGTCTAGAAGCATAAGTTATAACCATCTGTCTCTACACCAACACATAACCCAGTCCAACTCTGGATGCATCATAATATATTACAAAGTCTCCCATCCCATCTGGCAAGGTCAAAACTGGTGTTGTAGTAATCTAGTCTTCAACTCTCAGAAACTCTTTTCACATTCTTCGTACCACTGAAACTTGGCCTTCTTCTAAGTTAGCTTAGTCAATGGTGATTACAGAGAAGAGACTCCATCAACAAATCTATGATAGTAGCCTACTAATCCTAAGAATCTTTTTATTTATGTCAGAGAAGTTGGTCTAGACCAGTTCTTAACCACTTCAATTTTCTGAGTATATACTTGAATACTATCTTCCCCAACAATATGGCCTAGAAAATCCATGGACTTGAGCCAAAACTCTCACTTTTAGAATTTCGTATACAACTAATAGTCTTTGAGCATTTGCAAAACCACTCTAAGATAATTAACATGCTCCTCTTCATACTTTAAATACACCAGAATATCATCAATGAACATGATCAAGAAAATATCAAGATATATATGAATACCCTGTTCTTCAAATCCATGAAAGTCACAAGTGCATTTGTCAACCCAAAGGATATGTCCAAAATCTTAAAATGTCCATACCATGTCCTAATGGTTGCTTTTGGAATATCACTTTCCCTCATCTTCAACTGATGGTAACCCGATCTGAGGTTGGAGAAACAAGTGCCTCCCCGAATTTGGTCAAATAGATCATCTATCCTGGGGAGAGGATACTTACTCTTTGTTGTAACCTTGTTTAGTTATTGGTAGTCTATGCACATTCTGAGGGACACCTTTTTCTTACGCATGAATAGGACAAGAGTACCCTAATAAGAGACACTAGGCCTTATGAAACATTTTTTAACAAGTCTTTCAATTGGTCTTTCAATTCTTTCAACTCTGGGGAGGCTATTCTATAAGGTGGAATTTAAATGGGTTTGGTCTCGGGAAGAACATCAATCCCAAAGTCATTTTCCCTGTCAGGAGGGACTCATAGTAGATTATTAGGAAACACCTCAGGAAACTCATTCACAATCGGGACTGGCCCAAGAGTAGACAATTTAACATCATCAGACTTAATTCACACAAGGTGGTAAATACAACCTTTGGAGATCAACTTTCTGGCTCTAAGATAAGAGATAAACTTGACCTTAGGTACAATAGAACTCCCTTTCCACACTAAGGCAAGTTCATTAGGAAATTGGAACTTAACAATTTGGGTTCTACATTCCACAGAAGTATAACAGTCATGGAGCCAATCCATGCCAAGTATCATATCAAAATCAACCATCTCCAATTCTACCAAGTCAGCTAAGGTATCTCTATAATAAATGGATACTATACAATGCCTGTAAATCCTCTCAGCTAAGATAGACTCAGCAGTAGGAGTGGAACAACAAAAGGCTTAAGCAAACACTTTGGGAGAGTCCTAAGCTTATTAGCCACATAAGGAGTCACAAAAGAAAAAGTGGCACCCGAGTCAAGCAATGCATAGCAATCAAAAGTAAAGACTCAAAGCATACCCATAACAATATCTAGTGAAGCCTCCTTTTCCTATAGATTACCCATAACATAGAGACAGTTCATCCCACCTCCTGTACCAGTAGTAGTACCCCTCTGATGATTGCTCGCTGGGGGTGCTGCGGAGGACTGTGCTCTGCTGCTTCCTTTACCTCGCCTCCTCTTTGGTCACTCAAACTAGAAGTGACTAGTATGTCCACATGAATAGCAAACATCCTTACCCACATGGCACTCACCCAGATAAATCTTACCACACTTATCACAAGGTGGTTTTCCCTTCGGACCTTGAGTCACACTAGCCTGAAATTGTGCACCTTGAGCCCTGTAATTCTGGTAACCATGAGACTTCTTATCATACTTGTTTGGTTGAACGGGCACACTAGCTACAAAAGGTGAATGATGAGATGGTCTTTTCTAGAAGTAGGACTTGTCACCCTTTTTCTGCATCTGCTGGCTAGGCTCATGTCCTGCTGATTTTGCCCTTCTGTTCATCTGCTCTTCTCTATCTCTCTTCTTATCCTCCTTTATCTATTAGGCACACACCATAATCCTGGAGATGTCCATGTCAGGGATACTCAAAGTTGCTTTGCACTCCTTCTGCACATATCTGCCTGGGCCAGATACAAATTTCCTCATCCTGGCCCTCATGTCTTGCACCATCTCTGGAGCATACCCAAACAACTTAATAAACTTAAGATTGTACTACTTAACTACTATCCCTCCTTGCTTCAAGTTCACGAACTTATCAACCTTCGCCTTCCTCAACTCTCAAGGAAAGAAATGGTCAAGGAAAGTAGCTTCAAACTCCTCCCACTCTGCAGGTTCAGCGTCTTCACCTCTACTATCTTCCCATTAGTTGTACCATTCATACAATAATACATGTAAATAGTTAGTTTTAAGTATGATGGTCATCAGTTTAAGAAAATATGTAAAAATTAAATATAATGTTCAAGATTTTCAGCTGATAGGAGGCAAGCTCAACTCCCTCGATCTCCTTAGCATACATAGCTTTTAGGACCTTATATATTTCATCAATAAAGTTCTTTGGGTCCTCCTCAACCTACGACCCCATATATACTAGTGGACTCATCCTCAAGAAATCTCTGAGTCGGGTCACAGCTGAGGACTCCTGTTAGCTAGAGCTAAGAGCTTGAGAACCCTGACTATTACCCTAGGAGGCCACCAGTTGAGTAGCATAGTGATGGCTTCCCTAAACTGTGCCTCTGTACTGGGAGCTGGCTAGGGCTGTGCAGGGGGCGCCTATAGGACCTCAGCAGTCCTAGTAGGCTATCATCATCTCCTCATCTCTGTCTGAACTGGGACCTCAGGTTGGGTATTTTTAGCAGTTGGGGTTGAGACATCTCTCTGAGCAGCTGTTCTCTTTGGCAGCATTTTCTGCAATACGTACAACACACAAATTAGAATGAGATTGTTCGTAGAGTGAAACTCTATCACATGAATTTAGATCATAGAAGAAGGGTAACACTTCCTAATGTCCTATAGCCCCCTGCTAAGGAAGTATGGTGTATAACACACCTATAATCAAGACTCTACTAGACACGACTTGACTGACTCCCTAGGACACTAGAACTCTGTTCTCTGTTACCAAGTTTGTCACGCCCTGGGAGGGTACCCTAGGTGTAACTGGTACTCAGAGACTATTGCTAGTCCCCAAGAGAACCATCTAGTCCTATCACACTTGTTCAATACAAGGAAGCTATAAGTAATGCAACTATGAATCTCATGTTCAGTACATTAGCGAAAGATATTCAAGAATTTAGAGGGTTGTCAGTGGGCTACAATGCTATCACTATGTCTATCGTATGGAATAACAATAGAATAGCAATCTCAATATAAAAAGGAAATAGGGAAAAAGGCCCCCAACATCAACTATTATTTGTCCATGTCTATGAAACCTCTATAACTAATGTCTAAGAAGGTACCATGATCAGCCATGGCTACCACTATCAAATGAAATAACTCGAACCAATAGAAAAAGAAAAATATGACATCCTCTAAATGCAGGGAAGGACTCACCAAGTCTCTGTCTGGGAATCTGTGAGCCTTAATGAATTGCTTGCTGAAGTCCTCTATCTACATAATCTGTATCATAAAATAATGCAATGCCAAAGGGGCATTGGTATGTGGAATATACTGTATGTAAAATGAGCTAAAGTAGATAATACGGACAAGACAATATAATACAACATCAACTCATGTGTCACTCAATCTCAACTGGGAATAAGGGACAGGGCTCCATCACATTACCATTAATCAAGACTCATAATATCATATCAACCTCAGAGTACTATCAACATGAAACTTATCTGGGAGTTTCTCTAATAGACAACCACCATCTATGAGCCGGTGATGATACAACGAAGAGTTGTCATTGCCACATCCGCCCAGTACCTTACTGGGGTAAAGGATGAGTGTATCAGGGGATCACAAAGACAATCTCTCAAGTCCTCTGGGGGACAAAGGAAACATCCGCTTTCACGGTCCAATCCTCACCTACGCTAGCCATATAGTTAAATGAGTGCAAGTGGGACTCACTTTTACCCATTTCGATTCTAATACTCCTCCTAGGACTCAACGTTCTCATAAGTCTATCAATATCAGGATGGTTATACAACCAACCTCCCCCAGATAAGGACCTCATTTCATTTGACCCATATCAACTTAAAGAATAGAATCACCCTTTCAAACTTTATCTCAATCTCATTTAAACTCTAAGGACACTACTTTCATCAACTTCAGCCATTACTGTACTCATCTCAAGGCACATACCATAGAAATCAATACATCCAAACAGTAAAAGCTCTAGACATTACCGCTAAGTTCATTCTTGAAGTCTTTAATAAGGAAATCATGTAGGGTAGATACACAATCATACAATAATACATGTAAATAGTTAGTTTTAAGTATGATGGTCATCAGTTTAAGAAAATATGTAAAAATTAAATATAATGTTCAAGATTACATTCAAGGTATCATAGATAAGACCCATCACATTTAATTATTCAACCTAAATCAATCAAGGACCATATGTGTCAGACTAAAGCCTAGGGCCTAGACGTGAGATAATGCAAGGGGAACCCGAAGGGACCCCAACCAAGCCTCTTAGAACATCATTACACATCCTTGGTCGCGGAAGCAAAAAAACAAGCATCAAGAGATAAAAGTGGGGAAACCGGGGTTAAGGGGAAACACTTCCATATCATCGTAATTAAGAGATAAGAGTCAAACACATATCATAGAGACATAACATGTCTAACAACACCTCTAATACATAGATAAGAGCGGGGGCCAAGAAAAAGTAACCGGGCTCACCCTCATAGTCAAAATAGACAATAAAGAAGAATGTCTCAATACATAATAGGAGAAACATAGACTAAGGTCCCCGAAGTGGAGGACTCACCAACTAGCTTGAATAGCACCGAACTAGCCATGTGAAGGAGGATGATGATCAACTTAGCCACCAGTTCCTACATTGTAACATCATGTAGGCATAGAGTATGCATTAGTACATATGAATGTACTAAGTATGTAGGATACAATGCAACAAGAGATAGGCATCATAATCAAATGCATAACAATAGGCAATAGGCATAATATAACAATATAACATGTATGATCAATTCATAAGTAAAACATGCTTAAATAACTCATGCTCATATAGGATATCATATGTGTAGAAGAGACCGAGCAAGATTTCCAAATGTACAACCCTTTGGTATGTTAGTGATGATGCTGCCCTATCACTTAGGTGGATGAATACAAACCCCCATCTAGGTTGGTGATAATGCCACCCCACCACCATGGTGGAGAAGTACAAACCCTTCCCTAGGTTGATGAGTACAAACCTCTATCTAAGTTTGTGGTGATGTTTCCCCATTACTAGGTGGAGAAGTACAAACCCTTCCCAAGGTTGATAAGTATAAACCCCCATCTAGGTTATTCGGGTTCTTAGTTCCCCCGAATTAGGCATGGTCTAATGCAACCCTTTATATATAAGTTATCATGTATATAAGCTCATTACATCATGATATAGTCATTCATATCATATATCATGCTTTGGACCTTCAAGTACTCCTCAAGAAACCACATCCGGATATTTTATCAAACGCTTTAAGAGTGTGTAATGCTAGTATAAAACCATGAAATATATAGATGAAATCATGCAATAAAATCCATTGTAAAACCAACAATCAACACTTTGCAACACCCTCAAGCAATATTCATCAAAATACATGAGATGCAATCATGCAAGAAAATCTATTGTAAAACAATCAATCAACACCTTGCAACATCTTCAAGCAATATACATTAAAACCCGTCATCAAATCTTACAATAAATCAAAGATTTATAGCTCAAAACATAGGAAAATAGTCACAACTTTACATAGTTCTAACATAGTGTGCAGTGAATTTCATAATAATCAAGACCATTTGTAAATCAACTTTAAATCATGCAATTTGAATAAAACAAGGCTTGGGTATCATAGGTCAAAGGAACCCATGAAAGAAACCCACACACCTTAGCTTAGAGAAGAACTTGGTGAAGATTAGAGATGGAGACTTGAA
Organism: Solanum virginianum; assembly: GCA_000787875.1. NCBI lineage: Eukaryota > Viridiplantae > Streptophyta > Magnoliopsida > Solanales > Solanaceae > Solanum > Solanum virginianum. Next base: position 19,376 of record DF359071.1, read on the forward strand.
GCTTGAAGAAGAACCTTGAAGGAGAACCTTAGCTTGGGATGAGGGTTTGGGACTTGAGTTTGGGGAGTGAATATATGACTAAATATTTGAGTGAGTATTGTGCTTGAGGAAGAACCTTGAAGCAAAACATTAGCTTAGGATGAGGGTTTGGGACTTGAGTTTGGGGAGTAAAAATATGACTAAGTGTTTTAGTGAGTATTGTGAAATGTTTAGGATGATATGAGGGTGAAATTTGGCTAAGTATAGGTAAAAACACGTTTGGGAACACTTAGGCCCAAGACTCAGAAGTCTTGGACCAAACTAAAAAGACAGACCCCAAATATACAGGGTGCATTGCGAAGGGGTAGCGAAAACCCCTCTGAAAATGGCATTTTGGAATTTCATAATTGCTAATCTTTCGCTCTTAAAT
>DF359071.1:20594-50346 GCA_000787875.1 Solanum virginianum
CCAAAATAACTTGGACTCACTTCCCATTTTTACTAAAACGGACCACACCTTTCATTAGAGAAATATTCAAATAAACCCGATCACCCACTTTGAATTCAAGGTCTCTTCTCCTCACATCAGCATAAGATTTTTGACGACTTTGGGATGTTTTAAACCTTTCCCTAATCATCCTAACCTTCTCAAGAGCCTCCATAACTAGATCTTGTCCCAACAAAGCCACCTCTCCAACATCAAACCAACCAACCGGTGATCTATAATGCCTCCCAAAAAGAGCCTCAAAAGGAGCCATACTGATACTAGAGTGATAACTATTGTCGTAGGCAAATTCAATCAAAGGAAGATGGTCATCTTAACTACTCCTCAACTCCAATACACATGCCCTAAGCATATCTTCAAGGGTTTGAATTATCCTTTTGGTTTGGCCATTCATTTGAGAGTGGAAGGCCTTACTTATGTGAACTTTTATATCAAGATCCCTTTGAAAAGACCTCAAAAAATTCCAAGTGAATTGTGAACCACGATCTGATATGATGGACAAAGGAACCCCATGCAACCTCACTATCTCATAGATATACAACCTTGCATACTCTTTAGTCCCATATGTGGTCTTAACCAGTAGAAAGTAAGCCAATTTCGTCATCCTATCAACCACCACCCAAATGGGATCAAAACCTTTCCTATTCTAGGGCAACCCAACCACAAAATCCATATTAATCACCTCCCACTTCCTAGTAGGAATCTCTATATCTTAGGTTAGGACACCCAGCCTTTGATGTTCAACTTTGACTTGTTGACAACTATGGCAACCGGAAATGAATTTGGCAATGTCCCTCTTCATGCCTCCCTACCAATACACATCTTTCAAGTCTCTATGCATTTTGGTGGAACCAGGATGAATAGAATAAGAAGAATTATAGCCGGGTAGGGTAGTTCCTTTCATGTACCTTGAGTTGTCTAGAAGCATAAGATATAACCTTACCATTTTGCATCCACACACAATCCAAACCAACCTCAGAAGCATCACAATACACCACAAATCCCTCAAGCCCATTCGGTAATGACAATATAGGAGCAGACACAAGATTGTCTTTCAATGTTTGGAAGCTCCTCTCATATTCATCGATCCACACAAACTTAACCTTCTTTTGAGTCAATTTGGTCATAGGGGAAGTAATAGAGGAGAACCCATTCACAAATCTTCTATAGTAACCCACAAGGGCCAAGAAGCTTCTAATATTCGACGAGGTCAATGGTCTAGGTCAATTCCTACTCATATAGATTTTCATAGAATCCACATTTATACCATCCCCGGATACCACATGACCTAAAAATACAACCTCCTTCAACCAAAATTCACACTTGCCATATTTGGCATACAATTTCTCCTCCCTTAGTCTTTGCAACACAACCCTCAATGACCCACATGCTCCTCCCTACTATGTGAGTAGATCAAAATATCATCAATAGAGACCACAACAAAGGAATCAAGGTAGGGTTTGAATACCCTATTCATTAGGTCCATGAAGATGTTCCATATATTAGTCAACCCAAATGACATCACAACAAACTCATAATGTCCATATCTAGTCCAGAAAGTTGTATTGGGAATATCACACTCCCTCACCCTCACTTGATGATACCCGGACCGAAGATTAATCTTAGAGAAAAAGCTAGCCCCTTGCAATTGGTCAAATAAGTTATCAATTCTTGGAAGAGGATATTTATTCTTTATAGTGACACTATTGAGTTATCGATAGTCAATACACATTTTAAGTGACCCATCCTTTGTTTTTATAAACAACATAGGGGCACCCAAAGGTGATTGACTAGGTCTAATAAATCTTTTCTCCAATAAATCCTTCAACTGCTCTTTTAACTCCTTCAACTCTGTTGGGGCCATACGGTAAGGGGGAATGGAGATAAGTTAAGTATCAAGAAGAAGATCTATGCCAAAATCTATCTCCCTTTTGGGAAGGACACCTGGAAGGTCATTTGAAAAGACATCAAGAAACTCATTTAAAATTGGAACCGACTCTATAGAAGGGACTTTGGACTTTACATCTTTAACCCTCACAAGATGATAAAAATACCCCCTAGAAATCAACATATGGGCTTTAATGCATGAAATGAATCTGCCTTTGACCACTACATCTTGACTCTCCCACTCAAGGACGGGTTCATTAGGAAATTAAAACTTGACCCTATAGGTTCTACAAACGATAGAAGCACAGTAGGCATGCAACTAAACCATCCCAAGTATGACATCAAAATCTACCATGTCTAATTGAACACAATCACAAGGCAACAACTTATGCAAAATACAAATAGGACAACTCCTATAAATATTTCTAGCAATAATAGAGGCACCGATAGGAGTAGACACTTCATATGACTCATGCAACAACTCGGGGAAGGAACTTTCTAGCAACAAAAGGGGTAACAAAGGAATGAGTAGCACCCGGATCAATCAAAGCATAAAAATAAAAGTCAAAGTTTTTCAACATACCGGTAATAATATCGAGACCTCACCAACCCCTTGCCTCCAATGTAGAGCATAAAATTGATTGTACCTTGGGGCACCCCCTTGAGGACCACCTCTCCCTAATGGGACCATATTAGCACCTCAGACCTTGCCACAATTTCTTAGACAATCTACCTTTTTGTGTCCAAGCTCCCCACAACCAAAGCATGTATTATAGTCTTTAAAACATGGGCCTTTATGACCCTTCCCACATGTAGGACACACATCAATGGGAGCCACAACACCAATACCTTGAGACCTAAGGAGGTCATTGGTAAACCCCCTGTTAGTAGCATGGTCAGAGCCTCAGCCTTGATGGAACCGGCCACCCATTTGGAACTTATCCCCAAGATGGGCCCTCTTGGCCTCATGCCCCCTTCTCTTACTTAATTTCTCCTCCTCCATTTGCTCGGCATAAGTTATCAACCGAGACAAGTCTATAAGTTCATAAACTCCACCAACTTAGCTTTCCTAAGCTCAAGAGGGAAAAATTAGTTAATAAAAGCCAATTTGAACTCCTCCCAAAGCACCATATTACCAACCCCCTTCTCACCCTTCCATTGATCATACCATATTTGAGCTACCCCTTTAAGTTGGTATGCTGCTAATTTCGCCTTTTCATTCGGCCCAACACCTATGATATTCAAGATTTTTTAGACCTCATCAATGAACTCTTGTGAATCTTCATCCAACTTTGACCTATAGAATACCGATTGATTCATTCATATAAAGTCTCTTATCCTAGCTCCCAAGGTAGTAGCATGAGGGGCTTGGGCTCCTTGATTGACTTTGTTGGCCACAACTTGGGCAAGCATAGTGAGAGCATCTCAGAGCTTACCATTGTTAGCTTGCTCCTTGGGAGTTTGGCCCTTCTTCTTCTAGTGTTTGGCATGATCTAGCATAGTAAAGAACAATCATTAGGGGGAAAAACTTACCACAACTCTATAGCATGACTTAGAACATGAAGAAGGAAAACATTTCCTAAAATGCCTCATGGCCTTCTATTCATAGTCATGCCGCCCTTTACAACCATAAATAGAACTTTAATTGACATGGTGTGTTAGACATTGAGGATCTATTAACCTGGTACTCTGATACCAAGTTTGTCATGACCCACGCCTAGGGCCTAGATGTGCCATGACACAAGGGGAATCCGAAGGGACCCCAAGTGAGCCTCTTAAAATATCATTACACATCCTTGGTCGCAGAAGCAATAAAATATGCATCAAGAGATAAAAGTGGGGAAACCGGGGCTAAGGGGAAATACTTCCATATCATCGTAATCAAAAGACAAGAGTCAAATGCATATCATAGATACATAGCATGTCTAACAACACCTATAATACATAGATTAGAGCGGGGGCCAAGACAAAGTAATCGGGCTCACCCTCTAGATTAGAGCGGGGGCCAAGACAAAGTAACCGGGCTCACCCTCATAGTCAAAATAGACAATAAAGAAGAATGTCTCAATATATAATAGGAGAAACATAAACTAAGGTCCCCAAGGTGGAGGACTCACCGACTAGCTTGAATAACACCAAACTAACCACATGGAGGAGTATGATGATCAACTTGGACACCTGTTCCTATATGGTGACATCATGTAGGCATAGAGTACGTGTTAGTATATTTGAGTGTACTATTTATGTAGGATGCAATGCAACAAGAGATAGGTATCATAATCAAATGCATAACAATAGGTAATAGGCATAATATAAAAATATGATATATATGATCAATGCATAAGTAAAATGCAACAAGAGATAGATGTCATAATCAAAATGCATAACAATAGGCAATAGGCATTATATAACAATATGGCATGTATGATCAATGCTAAGGAAAAACATGCTTAAGTAACTCATGCACATATAGGATATCATATGTGTAGAAGAGACCAACCTAGATTTCCAAATGTACAACCCTTTGGTACGTTAGTGATGATGCTGCCCCATCACTTAGGTGGATGAGTACAAACCCCCATATAGCTTGGTGATAATGCCACCCCATCACCATAGTTGAGAAGTATAAACCTTTCCCTAGGTTGATGAGTACAAACCCCCATCTAGGTTAGTGATGATGCCGCCTCATTACTAGGTGGAGAAGTACAAACCCTTCCCTAGGTTGATGAGTATAAACCACCATCTAGGTTATTCGGGTTCTTAGTCCCCCCGAATTGGGTATAGTCTAATGCTACACATTATAAAGAATTTATCAAGTATATAAGCTCATTTAGTCATAATATAGTCATTCATATCATATCTCATGCTTTCGGCCTCTAACTCCTCAAGAAACCACATCCGGACATTTTATCAAACACTCTGAGAGTATGTAATGCAAGTATAAAACCATGAAATATAGAGATGAAATCATGCAAGAAAATCCATTATAAAACCATCAATCAACATCTTGCAACACCCTCAAGTAATATACACCAACATTCCTCATCAAATCTTACAATAGATCAAAGATTTATAGCTCAAAACATAGCAAAATATTCATGACTTTACATAGTTCTAACATAGTGTATAGTAAATTTCATAATAATCAAGACACATTTGTAAATCAACTTTAAATTATTCAATTTGAGAAAAAGGAGACTTGGGTATCATAGGTGAAAGGAACCCATAAAAGAAACTCACATACCTTAGCTTAGAGATTAACTTGGTAAAGATTGGAAATGGAGACTTGTAGCTTAAAGAAGAACCTTAAAGGAGAACCTTAGCTTAGGATACGAGTTTGGGACTTGAGTTTGGGAAGTGAAAATATGACTAAGTGTTTGAGTGAGTATTGGAAAATGTTTAGGATGATATGAGGGTGAAATTCAGCTAAGTATAGGTAAAAAAACATTTGGGAACACTTAGGCCCAAGACTTAGAAGTGGACCAAACTAAAAAGATAGTCCCCAAAATATATAGGAGCGCATCGCGAGGGGGTCGTGAAAACCCCTCTGAAAATCATACTTTGGTATTTCATAATTGCTAATCTTTTGCTCGTAAATTAGTGTTAGACCTGTCTCACCTAATTTTTATCCCCTAAACAAGAATATGAAGCTAGAATTTTGAAATAACAAATAAATTTTGAGATATATGAAATTTAAAATTTTGGGCATTCCGAGGCACGTTTTCGGCCACTTTTTGGGGTCGTTTCAACATGGGAAAATAATCCCATGTTCTGGGTGGCATTTACATACTTGGGATGATGCATTACCAACTCTTTTTCAAGAACTTGGACCCAAACTTCGAACGCCTCAACTCTTTCTTCTTCTTCTCTCAAAACTCCCATTTGTAGACTTAGAAAAATAATGGGTTTGAACCCTTCAAATGAAATAGAGTTAAAAGACATTTTGGAGTATTAAAATATGTTTGGTATACCAAAAATACCCTTCCCAAGCTTAAAAGAAAACTCGTCACCAAAATTGCACTGGTTCGCAACACGAAACCATCGCGCACTAGTGTATTTTGAGAATTTGAACTTCCATCGAAAATGAAGGAAAAAACATAAGTGTGGGTCTGCAGTGTGTCAACATCACGACCCTGTCATGCACCCTCACTATGTTTTGTTAAACTTACGCAAATTATTTTTTGACCTGGTTGCTCTATAAATCGGGTTGAGGTCATTTAGGTTCTTGACTTGAATTCACTAGTAGTTAATTCAAGTATTAACTTCTAGATTATGTTTTGTGCTAATCACAAATCTGATCTCGGATTTCCTATATGAGATTTGGAAGATGCATTATGTACATGATGCCACACCAACGCTTGCCATCTTCTTCTCCTTATGTAGACTAGCATCTACAAACAAAACAATACCATCTTGTGAAACAATTATATTTCTATCATTATTATTAGAATCTGGTATACCTATAAGAGATGATGAAGGAAGCAAATTATTATTATATTCATGAAAATCAATGAGATCTTTGTTAACAATATCATTGGGTTGAAAAATATCTCCATTAAAAATCTTTGAGTTTCTAGACTTCCAAATTTGCCACATGATAGTGATACTTAATTATACAAACTCAGCAGAATTAGGATATTTTTTGGCATTAGTAAAAACATCAGTCCACCAACTAACAAAATTCATTATATATCTAGATTAGGCTAATTAATTGGACAAATTTTCCTGACTAATTGAGCATTAGCACACTGATGTTCTATCAAAATACAACACATTTGATGCTTGAAACAAGGATTTTGCAAGTTCTTAATGCAACTTTTTATGGTTTTTATGGGTTTTTATGTGTTTTTATATTGTTCTTGCAGAAATACAGGTTGGTATGATTTTGAGTGAAAATTGCAGATTTTGCCAAAGTACAAGACATACGAGCCACCCTACGAGTCATAAGGTGTCCTCGTAGCAAGAAACAGTGAGCAAAATTATGAATTTTCAAAGTGAAGGTCAGCCATAAGAGGCCACCCTACTAGTCGTAGGTCTCATTATGACTCATATAGGTGGGAATCGTCTCAAGGAATAGTGAACCAAAAGTTTGGACCAAGAATTACAATCCTATACTACGAGAAGAGAATACAAGTAGTAGCCCAAGCAATGACTCATAACAGTTGGGTCATAGTAGGCAAGTTTAAAATGCCAAGTACTGATTACGAAACCCTATTTATGACCCATAGGTCACCCTACGAGTCGTATCTATGAGGCGTAATTGCTGCCAGCTGTATTTTCTATTTGATTTCTAGGGTGATTTTGTAAATGGTTTAAATACTGCATATTAGGGTTTTAGCAGCACACTTTGAATATTTTTCAAATTCCATCACTTTGAATATTCTCTCTTGAATATATCTAGGATTTAGTGTAGATTTTATTTTTTAATTCGAAGACCCATTTTGGGGGATTGAAAATCACATTGTACTCATCTTCCATTAATCCAATCTTGTGGTTTTCAATAAACGATATTTTTCTTCTTCATTGTTTTGGGTAATCTCTCAATTACGTCTCTCATATTCATTGTTGTTGATTTTTCCTTAGCCATGAGTAGCTAAGCACCCACAACTTGGGGTTGTGGGAACCGTGAGTAGTTGAGTTGAAATAACCTAGACTTTGTTCATTTCTTTGATGGGGTTTTTGCATGTATTTTTTTTTCCTTCGCTTTGATTGTTGTTTGGTGGTGGCCAACACCAAACCCTGCCTACTATCACGATCCCGACCAAGGTAGTGACGAATAGTAAAAGGGAAGTAGATGACAGGAATTGATTAATGTGTTCCCATCTAATCAACAAACCTGACCAACGGAAGGTTGAATAGGACAATGGGTAACGGTTAGTTGGCACACTATGGCCGCCAACCAAGTGCCATGGTAAAATTCAACCTTCACCTTCCCAAGAGGGCTAGAAGAACCTAAGTTATCGTCCTGCATGCGAACTCCTAATTAGTGCTATGTTGTCTGGGGCAATTGAGTCAACGAATCATGGGGAACACAATTCTAAAAGTATCGTTGATTCCCCTATGCTGGTGGTTGAGGATGAAGCTTGTGAGAAGGGTATTGATAACCAAGTTGAGGATCAGGAAAAAGGTTTGGAGAGTGATAGGATACAAAGCGAAGAAGAGAGATAGCAAGAAAATGCTAGGATGATCCTAAAACCTCCTCCACCCTTCCCTCAAAGACTTAACAAGAAGAAGGAATAATTGATGCTTGAAACGATTGATAGTGGATCTATATAGTCAAGTCCCTATTCCCTGTGGATTGGACCCTATGCTTCGGTTAGATTTATTACTGACTACGACCGCTTTACTGTTGGAGCGTGAACATAAAAAATTATGGCATCATTACTGGGGAGTATGGCTAGGTTCTTGACTTGAATTCACTAGTAGTTAATTCAAGTATTAACTTCTAGATTCTCTTGTATTTTACTTTTATTTTTGCTTTTGGTCCTTAGTCTTATTTACAAGGTGTACTAGGTTGTATGCCCAATAAAAGGAGCCAGGGCAATCCCTTAGCTCCGATCAATTTGGAGATCATCGAATTACTAAAAAGTAAGAATGGCTCATGTGAATGAGGATATTGCGGTTGACGAAGAAATAAATATGAATGATGATGATATGGGAAGAAAGTAGAATCCACCACCAAGGGATAATAGGCCACAACTTAGGGATTTCAACGAATACGCTTATGGTTGGAATCAATATCGCTTGAACCCTATGGCCATGGATGTTACTGTTACTATAGTGTTGCCACTATTACTGGCAGACACTAAGTTCACGGTGTGGAGTGGATTACTTCAATTGCTTCAAAACCATGGTTTTTTCACAAGGTTACCTTTAGTGGATCCCCACCGTCATTTTCATAATGTCGTCTTCGTCTGCAAGAGTGTCATGGGGACACAAAATCTTTCTTTGGATGTAGTTGGTATGCGAGTATTCCCATTGTCACTAATTGATAATGCAGCTGTGTGATTGTCTGAGCTTCCCTAAGGGACAATAACAAGCTGGGTAGACCTTCAGAGAGCATTTCCAGAAAGGTACTTTCCAAGGTCCAACAAGCTTAAGCTCAAAGATCAAATAAATAATTTGGAGCAATTTCCCGATGACCCTATTAGTACCACATGGGAAACGTTCACCAAGTGTTTGCCAATGGTCCCTGATCATAAGATTGTTGATGATGCCTTGGTTGAGATTTTCAATTGGGTGCTTGATGAGAATAGTCAAGCTTGTACCAACACAATCATGGGAGGCATGTTTCTTGACCAACCTTTTCCATTGATCGCCGAAAGGATAAAGCAAGTGGTTAAAACCAATAGAGTATGGGGTCAAAGAGAGAGGGGTTCTATGAAGACTTTTTGTGCGATTAACACCAACAATGAGCAAGCTAAAGTCAATGAGGAGATCATGAAACAACTTGCCCAACTTCGTATAAGCATGGATTTGGTCTTAAAGCAAAATCAAGCGAGTATTGAAGCAGTGACACACCAACCTCCTAAGGCACCCGTGTATGATAAACCATTCATTAATTAAAATGCTTGCTTCATGAGTAACCAATCGACGGGTTTCCAGAACAACCCCAAATGGTCCAATTTGGACTACGTTGAGGAAGATGCTTGTTTTTTGAGTAATCATGCGACGGGTTTCCGGAATAATCCTCAATGGTCCAATTTGGACTATTGGAGGCAAGGTTCCAAGAATCAAGGTCGGAACTACAATCGTGACGTTGTATATAGAGATAACTAAGTTGGTAATTACGAACGAGAAAGAGTGTCGGATGCCGAATGGGATAGAAGAGATGGCTATATAAATGGTCCTTATGTGCCACCCCACAACCGTGATATCAGATCAAGTACTTCTAGGATTGAGGAGATATCCGACAAGTTGTTAAAGAGGGCCAACCATCAAGATAAGACCTTGAAAGTAATGAAATCATATATTTCAAGCATAAACCAAAAGACAGAGTCTCATTCGGTAGCCATTAAATAATTAGAGTAACAGTTTGGCCAAGTTTCTTCTTAATTGAACCAACACAAAAAGGGCACTTTACCAAGCAATACAGTTCAAAATTACAAGAATGAGGGGCATTGCACGATGATCATGACTAGAGGTGGTAAAAGTATCGTTGATTCCCCTATGCTGGTGGTTGAGGATGAAGCTTGTGAGAAGGGTATTGATAACCAAGTTGAGGATCAGGAAAAAGGTTTGGAGAGTGATAGGATACAAAGCGAAGAAGAGAGATAGCAAGAAAATGCTAGGATGATCCTAAAACCTCCTCCACCCTTCCCTCAAAGACTTAACAAGAAGAAGGAGGATGGCAAATTCAAACACTTCCTCTCGATGATAAAGAAATTGTCCATCAACATTCCCTTTCTATAAGCTTTGGCAAAGATGCTCAGGTATGCCAAATACATGAAGTATTTGGTATCTCCTTCTAGAAGCTTTGGTGAAGATGCTCGGGTATAAGTACATGAAGTATTTCGTGACAAAGAAGCACACTTTGAGTTAAGAAAATTTGCAAGAGCTCCAACAATGTAGTGCCATCATGACCAAATGCCTAGTTCAAAAGAGGGAGGACCCGGGTGCAGTCACTATTCATTGCACCATTGGTAATGTAGAATTTGTAATGGCATTGTGTGACTTAGGAGCAAGTATCAATCTTATGCCTCTTTCCGTGTTCAAAAAGCTTGATCTTTGCACTACCACTCCAACAAGAATGTGATTGCTCATGACGGATAGAACTATCAAAAAGTCAGAAGGAATACTCTTTGATATGCTTGTCAAGGTTGATAAATTCATCTTTCTTACTGATTTTGTGATCCTGTATTGCGAGGTTGATTTTGAGGTGCCTATCATATTAGGTAGACCATTTCTTGCCACTAAGAGAGCCTTGGTGGATATAGATTCTAGTCAACTTTAGTTTAGTATCAAGTGTTTGACATCCGCGAATTAATGAAACATCCAGATGACTTTAAGAGTGAAGTTTGGGCCATTAAAGATTTTTATGATGGATGATGACAAAGTTGAGCCACGACATTAAACAAGGTGCTTCTTGGGAGTCAACCCAAGTATCTTTTATAATTTTGGCTTGTTATTGAGTTTATATTGGTTGTTTGAATTGTTAGGTAGCAGATTGATGTTTATTTTGAGTGTTAAAACATTGGATCAGTTGTGATATTTTGGAAATTGGTGTATCTTAAGTTTTGGTTTATAGGTATAAATCAAAAGCTGAAGAGTTAAAGAAAATTATAGTTGGAGCATTCTCTATGAGCAGGTCCACGAGCCGTAGTGCATACTATGACTCATAGTCATGCCTCATAGAGCGAAATAATGATGAATTAAAGTAGGCACACACACTATGAGCATACCTTATGATTCGTAGGGTCCCCTATAAATCGTAAATGGGGTTCGTAGTGCCCAGGTATGAGTTCTAAATTTTTCTAAGTGTTGGGTCTGCTATGAGACTATCACAACCCAAGCCTAGTGCCGAGATTTGACCGGCGAATGGGGAACTCGAAGAAACCTCAAACAAGATTCATAGTATATCATTACATATCCTTGGTCACGGAAGCAATTAAAATGACAGATAGTGATAATCATAAACAAGGGGAATAGGCACTAAGGGAGCAAGAGAGAAAGGGAGAGTAATACTTAAATATCATAGATGAGTCAAGCTCAAGCATAATACACAACTTGTCCAACAACACCTCTAAACATAGATACTTAGCTGGGGCTAAGACAAGCAACTAAGCCCACCCTTATAGTCAAAGTAGCAATAAAGAAGGGAGTATCAATATATAGCATAAGAAATACAGTCCAACATCCCCGAAATGAAGGACTCACCAACTATCTTGGGAGACAATCGAACTTGCCACGTGGAGGAGAAGGATGGCCAAATGGAGCTCTGGTTCCTACATGGTCACATCATGTAGGCATAAAGTATGTGTTAGTACGTTTGAATGCACTAAGTATGTAGGATGCAATGCAACAAGATATAGACAACATAGTCAAAATGCATAGTAATAATCAATAGATAGCATAGTAACAATATGACATGTATGAAGGATTCTTGAAGTAAAACATGCTTATATAGTACATATTACATATTAAGGAAGATAATATCATCATAGACCAAGCGACTTAGCACTTAGAATCCAAGGTAGTGAGTAAATCATCTCATGGTATAGACTTAAAAATGAGTAATCATGTGATTTCATTCACACTTTCATGAAACCCTAATATAGTGTATGATTATAATCACTAGTGAATAATACACATAAGTAACAAAACTTGGAAACATTTAATTTCATAGAAATGGAAGATTACGTTTCATGGGTGAAAGGTACCCATGAATGAAACCCACAAACCTTAGAGCTTGAGTCTCTTGAAATTGAGTTTGGAAAGAATGGAAGCTTGGAATGGAGTCTTGAAATCAAAACTTGTTCTTCACTTTGCTTGAATTTGTATTGAGGTCTTGGCAGAAGCTTTTGAGAGGATTTGAGAGTGTATTCAAGTTGAGAGTAATGAGTTTGATCCTTTGGAAAAGGGTTTAAGTCTTTTGGGAAGGTTAAGATAGCATTGTAAGTCTAAAAAGGTCATTAGAATGAATAAAAATTCACAAAAATACCATTAGGGAACGCCACTAGCATTGGCAATGTGATGCCCCACTGAGGCCCACACAGGTCGTATGGCACTCCACGGGTCGTGTGGGGTGCCCGTGAAATGAGACTTGGTCAAACTTTGGAAGTTGGGAAAATATAGAAAAAATTACCGTCATCATCACTTTGAAAGGCCACTTTCACATGTCGTGTGGTGATACACGGTCCGTGTAGTGGTCCGTTGAACCATACATAGAGAAATATGTTGCTAGACCACCTTACTCCCCAAGGCCACAAGCTTCTGACCTGCCACGGCCCATCAAAGGTGGTCGTGGCACCACACTTTATCAAAACTTCCCTCCCACGCCAACCTTGCCTCACTTGTCCACTCCCACAGCTAGCCACATGGTCAGTGGCAAGCCATATGGCCCTTGCCACTGTCCGTGTCACATGCCTTAGACCAAAAATGGTCTTTTCCAGCTTAAGGAATCCAAGACGTTCTGTCCAAGGGCCACTGCCCATCAAGTTGCCCGTGTGATTTCACTGCATGGGAGGGTCTCACGAAAACGGCAATAACTCCTTCATCTGAACTCGAAATAAGGTGAAACCAAGTCCGTTGGAAAGCTAACTCAATGGGATTTGATTTAACTAGTTGTCGTTAATCCTGTTCCAAGTGTGGTAAAAGTTATGCTTGGTTAAAGTTGACCATTGCATGAACCAACCCCTAAAACTCAACTCGTAGAGAAGGCTTCTACTCGTCTAAGTTCTAGAAGTCTACCATGACCCTAATACCCTCCAAATACAACCAAATGAGGCTTGAAACATGGATACATAAGAGCATATAGTTATGGGTTGTCACAATATCTCCTCCTTAGGAACATTCATCCCCAAATGTCAAAGAAACATACACAAGGAAAGTAATCATGAAGATTTTGGCCCAACATAGATGCAATAAATTCACTTAACCATTATTTTCAAAAGTATCAACATGAACATCAAAAATCACCATAAAACTTATCAATATAAACATGAATGCAAGCAATGACATAAGGGCAGAAACTTAAGACTTGAAACCACATATGGGGACTTAAATTAGTGCCTTAAACATAAGGCTTGAAATCACATAGGGGACTTAGAATTAGTACCATAGGATTGCGTAGAATGGAAGAGATATGGATATCGCTTTTGCATGTCTGCCTCGGCTTCCCATGTGGCACTCTCAACTTGTTGATTTCTCCAAATAACCTTGAAGGAAGCTACCTCCTTGTTCCTCAACCTCTTCACTCCCGCTTCGGCTTCCCTAGTGATTCCTTCGTCTTGTCGATTCCTCCAAAGAACCTTCACGGAAATTACATCCTTGCCTCTCAACTTCCTCACTTGTCTATCCAAGATTTCTACCGGAACCTCCTCATAAGTCAAATTATCTTCAACAACACCCACAATATCTAGAGACATAATAGCACTATGATCACCCACATATTTCCTTAGCATCGACACATGGAAGACCAAATGTACCATATGCAAGTCATTGGAAAACTCCAACTCATAGGCCACCTTACTAATCTTTCTCAACACCCTATAGGGACCCACAAATCTAGGGCTCAACTTACCCTTTTTGCAAAATCGGACCACACCTTTCATGGGTGAGACCTTCAAATAGACCTAGTCACTAACTTTGAATTCAAGATCCCTTCTTCTCATATCGGCATAGGTCTTTTGTCAACTTTGGCAGTTTTCAATCTTTCTCTAATAACCCTCACCTTCTCAATGGCCTCTATAACAAAATCTGGCCCCCCCCCGCACAAACCATCCAATCGGGGACCTACAATGCTTTTCACAAAGAGCATCAAAAGGAACCATACCAATGCTTGCATTATAGCTATTATTATAAGCAAATTCAATCAATAAAAGATGACCATCCCAACTACCCTTAAACTCCAATACACAAGCCCTAAGCATATCCTCAAGAGTTTGGATACTTCTTTGAGCTTGGCCATCCATTTGAGGGTGAAAGGTCATACTAAGCTTTACCTTGGTACCAAGATCTTTTTGGAAAGACCTCCAAAAGTGAGAAGTGAATTGAGCCCCACGATCTGATATGATAGACAAGGGCACCCCATGCAATCTAACCAACTCAGGAATGTATACCTTAGCATAATCTTTGGCACCATAAGTAGTTTTGATTGGTAGGAAATGAGCCGACTTCATCATTCTATCAACCACAACCCAAATAGAATCAAAACCATTTCTAGTCTTAGGAAACCCAACCATAAAATCCATGTTACTTTCCTCCCACTTCTATGTAGAAATCTCTATGTCTTGGGTTAGGCCACTCGGCCTTTGATGTTTGGCTTTGACTTGTTGGCAATTATGGCAATCATACACACAACCTACCTTGGTAACTAAGGGCACCATCTCCCCCTTGGGAGAAACCCTCCACCTTATCCTCTCTCACCAAGGCTTTCAATTCTAACAAAGAGGCATCACGATCTTGCTTTGGTTTTACCTCATCAACCAAGGAAGATTTTGAACCATCAACAACCACAATACCACCATTATCAACCTTTTCCAACGTAACCCCCAATCTCGCTAATCGATGAACCTGTTTATCCACCTTTTTGCCCCCATCATCAACTTGAGTTAGGCCACCTAAAGACGCCCTAGTCAAAGCATCGGCTGCCACAATAGCCTTACCAGGATGATAATGCACACTCATATCATAATTCTTAGGAAGTTCTAACCATATTTGTTGCCTCAAGTTGAGATCCATTTGAATGAACACATATTAGAGACTCTTATAATCGGTAAACACGTCAACATGCACCCCATATAAGTAATGACACCAAAATTTCAAAGTAAAAACAACGCCAGCCAATTCAAGATCATGGGTGGATAATTCTTTTCATGCACCTTAAGTTATCTAGAGGTATAAGCTATCACCTTACCATTTTGTATCAAAATGCAACCCAAACCAATTCGGGAGACATCACATTACATAACAAACCCTTCTAACCATTCTGGTAGAAACAAGATGGGAGCGAAGACAAGCTTATCCTTCAAGGTTTGGAAGCTCCTTTCACACTCATCCGTCCACACAAATTTATCCTTCTTTTGCATCAACTTAGTCATTGGAGAAGCAATAAAAGAGAACTCATTCATAAATCTCCGGTAATAATCTGCTAAGCCCAAGAAATTTCTAATATCCGAAGGAGTTAAAGGTCTAGGCCAATATTTAATCACTTCTATCTTTTTAGGATCCAGCTCAATACCATCACCCGACACCACATGGCATAGAAAAGCAACCTTCCCCAACCAAAACTCACACTTATTATACTTAGCATACAACTTTTCTTCCCTCAACCTTTGTAGTACCACCCTTAAATGGCTCACATGCTCCTCCTCGCTATGAGAATAGATCAAAATTTTGTCAATAAAAACACCACAAACAAATCAAGGTGGGGTTTAAAGACCCTATTAATAAGATCCATAAAGATAGTTGGTACATTGGTCAACCCAAAAGACATAACCATGAATTCATAGTGTGGTACCTAATCCCGAAAGCCGTCTTGGGAATGTCACACCCCCTCACCTTCACTTGATCATACCCGGACCGAAGATCAATCTTAGAGAAGTGACTAGCCCGTGAAGTTGGTCAAACAAATCATCAATCCTTGGTAGTGGATACTTATTTTTATGGTGACCCTATTAGGTTATCGTAGTCAATGCACATTCTAAGAGACCCATCCTT
This sequence comes from Solanum virginianum, assembly GCA_000787875.1. NCBI lineage: Eukaryota > Viridiplantae > Streptophyta > Magnoliopsida > Solanales > Solanaceae > Solanum > Solanum virginianum. The sequence continues at coordinate 36,897 of DF359071.1, forward strand.
CTTCTTCACAAATAACATTGGTGCACCCCAAGATGATTGGCTATGCCTAATAAAACCCTTATCGAACAAATCTTTTAATTGCTCCTTTAACTTTTTCAACTCCACTAGGGATATACAGTAAGGGGGAAGAGAAATAGGTTGAGTGTCTGAAAGGAGATCTATGCCAAAATCTATTTTCCTTTCGGGAGGAACACCAGGAAGGTCATTTGGGGAGACATCTAGGAACTTAATAACCACTGGGACCAACTGTATGGGAAGCACGTTAGACTCCACTTCCCTAACCCTCACAAGATGATAGAGACACCCCTTAGAGATCAACCTTTGGGATTTAATGCAAGAAATAAACATACCCTTGACCACCACGTCATGACTCTCCCACTCAAAAATGAGTTCACTGGGGAATTGAAATTTGACCCTAAGAGTTCTACAATCATTAGAGATGTAGTATGCATGCAACCAATCCATCCCAAGAATAATGTCAAAATCTAACATGTCCAACTCAACAAAGTCATATGGAAACATTTTATGCAAAATGCAAATAGGAAAATTTTTATAGACCCTACTAGTAACAATAGAAGCACCAATGGGAGTAGACACCTGATATGGCTCACACAACAACTCGGGTTCAACATGGAACATTTTGGCAACAAAAGGGTAACAAAAAAAAGAGTAGCACCCATGTCAATCAATGCATACATATCAAAATCAAAGACTTTTAATATACCGATGACAATATTGGGCACCTCGTCTACCCATTACCTCCCTCGAAGAGTATAGAACTGATTGTGCCTTGGGGCACTACCTTGTTGGCCTCCTCTCCCCAAAGGAATCGTATTAGCACCCTGACCTTATGGAAAAACATCCTTACCCTTGTTGCGATTTCATGGACAATCAATCATCTTGTGGACTACTTCTCCATAACCAAAACAAGTATTGGTATCCCTCAAGCATGGGCCATATGACCCCTTCCACACTTTAGAAACATAGCATTAGGCACCACACCACCATCATCTTGGACCCTTGGGTAGTCATTGGCGAATCTTCTATTAAGAGAATAAGAAGACCCTTGGCCTTGATGAAAATGGCCACCCTTGGGAGTTTGGAACTTACCATCAAAATGAGCCCTCTTGACCTCATGACCCCTTCTCTTCCTCAATTTCTCCCCCTCCAATTATTCGACATAAGTCATCGAGTAGGACAAATACATGTTACTAATCAACATAACGGCCAGACACTCCTTATTTACCAAATTGGATATACTCATCACAAACTTATTCATTCTAGATCTTGGATCGTCCACCAATTAGGGAGCATATTTTGAGAGTTGGTTGAACTTAAGGGAATACTACCTAAAACTAATAGATCCTTGCTTCAAATTCATGAACTCCATCATTTTGGCCTCCCTAAGCTCAAGAGGAAAGAAGTTATTCAGGAAAGTCACCTTAAACTCCTCCCATAGAATCATAATGTTGTTCCCTTTCTCCTCATTCCATTGAGTAAACCATATTTGGGCCACCCCTTTGAGTTAGTAAGCTGCCAACTTCGCCTTTTCCTCCAATCTAACACCCATAATAGCCAACACTTTGTATACCTCATCGATAAATTCTTGAGGATCCTCATCTACTTTAGATCCATTGAACTCTGATGGGTCCATCCTCATGAAATCCCTCACTCTAGATGCCGAAGTAGGAGCATGAGGGGATTGGGCCCCTTGATTGACTTGGTTAGCCATGACTTGAGCTAGCAAAGTGAGAGCATCCATGTGCTCTCCATGAGCAGATTATTCCTTGGGAGTGCGGGCTCTTCTTCATCTTGTATTAGGCATGATCTAAAAATGGCAAAGAACATTCATTAAAGGGGAAACCTTACCTAAATTCTGTAGCATTACATAGATCATGAAGAAGGGAAATATTTTGTAAAATATCTCATAGCCTCTTACTCATAGTTGTGGTGCACGACACAACCATGAATAAGACTCTAATCAACACAGTGTGTTGGATGTCATGGACCATTAACAACCTAGTGCTTTATACCTCTAAACATAGAACTTAGTGGGGGACAAGACAAGCAACCAGGCTCACCCTCATAGTCAAACATACAATAAATAAAAGAGAGTCTTTACACATAGCATAAGATCAAAGACATTGTCCCCGAAATTGAGGACTTACCAACTTGCTTTGTAGAGATAGTACTAGCCATGAAGAGGATGAGGATGATCATGAGGAGCTTCGGTTCTTACATGGTAACATCATCTAGGCATAGAGTAGCATTAATACATTTGAATGTACTAAGTATGTAGGATGTAATCCAACAAGAGATAGGCAACATAGTCAAAATGCAATATCATAAGCAATGGATAGCATAATAATAATATGACATGTATGAATGATACCTGAAGTAAAATATGCTTATATGAGACATATTACATGTGAAGGAAGATACTATCATCATAGACCAAGTAACTTAGTACTTGGAATCTAAGGTAGACCACCCATTAGAAGTGATTGAGGAATTAATCCCTCAATTGGTTAATGGATAAGACCACCCTCCATCGGGAGTGATTAAGGTATCAACCTCTCATTTGGTTGATAGCTTACCACCCCAATCTGAGGCGATTGAGGTATCAATCCCTCAATTGGTTTACGAACATGACCACCCTCCATCGAAAGTGATTGAGGTATCAACCTCTCAATTGGTTATGGTCAACTCACAACACTATAGATACATATCATGAAATCACCACATAAATACTATCCTTAAATTATCATAAGGTTAGTTAGTTCATAGGTCATGCAATATATCATCAATAGCTCAATTGTTCAAAATTGAACATTTTATCAAACACTTGATGGGTGTATAATGCTAGTTCAAGCCCATGCAATTCAAGAGTGAAATCATGTAAGAAAACATGAAGTAAATTAACCCATCTATACTTAGTAAAACCCTCATATGAAATACATTGAAAGCCACCATTAAATATCAAGGGAGTTTATAGTTCTATAGCTTAAAATATGCATAAACATAATAGGTAAATCATCTCATGGTATATACTTAAAAATGAGTAATCATGTGTTTTCATTCAAACTTTCAAGAAACCCCAATATGGTGTATATCATAATCACTAGTGAATAATACCCATAAGAAACACAACTTGGAAACATGTAATTTCATAGAAATAGAAGATTGGGTTACATGGGTGAAAGGTACCTCATAGTTTGTAGGCAACTTTCATAATAAGAGATACCCATAGATAATCTAGCTTGAAAACATGCAATTTATATAGTAAAGGGAGGTTGGGAGCCATGGATGAAAGGACCCAATGGTTGAACCCCACATACCTTAGACCTTGAGTCTCTTGAAATTGAGTTGGGAAAGAATGGAAGCTTGGAATGGAGTCTTGAAATCTAAACTTGTTCTTGAGTACCCTTGAATTTGTATTGGAGTCCTGGTAGAGGCTTTTGAGAGGATTTAAGAGTGTATTCAAGTTTAGAGTAATGAGTTTGATCCTTTGGAATAGGGTTTAAGTCTTTTGGGAAGGTTAAGATAGCATTAGATGTCTAAAAATGTCCTTAGATGAATTAAATTCACAAAAATGCTATTAATGAACTGATGGAAAAATTAATAAATTGATGCCCCACTGAGGCCCATACGGGTCGTGTGGCACTCCATTTGTCATGTGAAATGCCCGTGAGATGAGACTTGGTCAAAATTGGAAGTTTGGAACACTTAGAAAATATTACCGTCATCATCACTTTCACGGGCCGTGTGGTACTATACGGTCCGTATTGTAGTCCATTGAACCATACTTAGAGAAAAAGTTGCCAGGGTACCTACGCCCCAAGTCCACGAGCCATTTGACCTTCCACATCCCATAAAATGTGCCCGTGGCACCACACTTGGTCAAAACTTCCCCCTCACACCAACCTTGCCTCACTTGCCCACTCCCATAGCTAGGCACATGGTCAATGGCAAGCCACACGGCTTGTGCCATTAGCGATGTCATATACCTTAGACCAAAAATGGTCTTTTCCAACTCAAGAAAGCCTGAATGGCCCATCCAAGGCCCCACTGCCCGTCAAGTTGCCCGTGTGGTTTCATTGCACGGGAGGGTCTAACAAAAATGGTCATAACTCCTTCATCTAAACTCAAAATAAGGTGAAAGCAAGTGCGTTGGAAAGTAAACTCAAAGAGCTTTCATTTGAGAAGTTGTAGGCCATACACTTCCAAGTGTACTAAAAGTTATTCGCATTTAATATTGACCCTTGCATGAATCAACACCCAAAACTCAACTCATAGACAAGTCTTGAACTCATCTAAGTACTAGAAGTCTCCCATGACCCTAATACACTCCCAATCAAACCAAATGAGTCTTTAAACATGAATACATAAGAGCATGGAGTTATGGGGTGTTACAAAAATTATGCAATTCAAGAGTGAAATCATATAAGAAAACTTGAAGTAAATTAACCTACACCAACACTTAGTAATACCCTCATGTAACATACATTGAAACCCTTCATCAAATCACATAATGCATCATAGATTCATAGCCCAAAACATGCTTAAACAGTCATAATTTTATAAAACCCCAACATAGTTCATAGTCAAATTCCTAATGAGTAAAATCCATAAGTAAATCAACTTAGAAACATACAAGTTATGTAAAAAAAGAAGGTTGGGCAACATGGATGAAAAGACCTAATGGTTAAAATCCACATACCTCAACTTTGGAGAATTCCTTGATGAAGATTTGATTGAGAACTTCGAGATTAAGATCTGAAATGAGTTTGGGACCCTTAATTTTGAGTGAAATATTTATCTAAGTGTTACAGAGGGTTTTGGAAGTGTCTTGAGTGATATAGAGTTGAAAAATGACTAAGTATAGGTGTTTTTATGCATACGAAGGCTTAGGCTCAAGTATTCAAAGCCTTGGATCAAAATAGTTTTTGGAGCACAAAAATAATACTGATCTGCGCCCTTGCAGTGTCAAGCTAGGGGCGCAGATAGTCTCTGGATTTTGCAAATTTTTGAAATTCAAATTTTGATACGGTTGCTCTAAACTCAGGGTTAGACCCATTTCCCACTCAATTTTTCTCCCTAATCATGAATATGAAGTTAGATTTTTTATATCATGCACGAATTTTAAGATATATGAAAATTACGAATTTAGGCACTTTGAGGCACATTTTCTAGCACTTTTTGTGGTCATTTCAAAGTTGGAGGTTTTCTCCCAATGGGGAGATGGTTCCTTTAGGTGCCAACGTAGATTGTGTTTGCCTAATGTTGATGACTTGATGAGGTTCATTTTATATGAGGCTCTCTATGGTACACGTTGTAGGTCCCCAGTTGGATGATTTAAGGTAAGGAAAATAGCTTTGTTGGGTTCAGATCTGGTTATCTAGGTTATGGAGAAGGTAATTTTTATTAGAGAAAGGTTGAAATCTGCCCATAGTTGTTCAAGGTCCTATGCCGATGTGAGGAGAAGGGATCTCGCATTTAAGGTAAGTGATTGGGTCTATTTAAAGGTTTCATCCATGAAGAGGGTGGTTCATTTTGGTAAAAAGGATAAATTGGGTCCAAGATTTGTGGGTCCTTATTGGCTGTTGAGGAAGATTGTCAAGGCAGCCTATGAGTTTGGGTTGCCTAGTGAAATGGACTTGGTTCATCCGGTCTTCCATGTGTCTATGTTAAGGAAGTGTGTGGGTGACCTAAATGCTATTGTGCCACTAGATGTTATGTGTGTTGTTGAAGATGACTTGACTTATGAAGAGGTTCCAGTGGAAATTTTTGATAGACTAGTGAAGAGGTTAAGGAACAAAGATATAGCTTCTGTTAAGGTCCTTTGGAGGAATCAATAAATTTAAAGTGCCACATGAGAAGCCGAAGCGGACATGGAAAAGCGATATCCCTGTCTCTTCCATCCTACTCAAGCCTAAAGTACTAATCTAAGTGCCCTATGTAATTTCAAGTTTTAAGTTTTAGCCTCCATGTCATTTGCATACATTCATATTCAAATTGATAAGTTCATGGTGATTTTGACACTTATGTTGAGATTTTTGAAATGATGTTTAAGTGCATTGTTGCATTCTTCTTGTGGGCTGAAATTATCTTATTTATTTCTCTTATATATGTTTCTTTGACATTCAGGGATGAATTTTTCCAAGGAGAAGATATTGAAACGATCCCAAAAATTCCCAAAAATGTGCCTCGAAAATGCCCATAAATGCCCAAAAATGTGCCTCGGAAATGTCCATAATTATAATTTCCATATATCTCAAAATCCATGCGTAATATCAAATATCTAACGTCATATTCTTGTTCAAGGGGCAAAATCAAGTGGGGAATGCATATAACCCAAATTTATCCATAGCGAAAAATGAATTTCACAAATTTTAAAATTCTAGTGACGATCCATGTTGGTACTGCGAAGCGCCGCCGTCCAGACCAGTGTTATTTTGTGCCTATTTTGTTATTTCAGTCCAAGTCCTTTGGTTCTTGAGCCTAGGCCTCGCTATACATAAAAACATCTATACTTAGTTATTTTTCAATCCCACATCATATAAGACATTCCCCAAAACCCTCTGTAACACTTAGACAAGCATTTCACCCAAAATTCTAAGGTCCCAATCTCATTTTGGATAAAAGGATTTCATTCAAGCTTCAAGTTCTCAATCAAATCTTCATCAAGGAATTCTCCAAAGTTGAGGTATGTGGGTTATAACCATTGGGTCCTTTCACCCATGGTATCCGACCTTCCTTTTTATATAAATTGCGTGTTTTCAAATTGATTTATCTATGGGTATATCTCATTATGAATTTTGAGTACAAACTATATTGGGGTTTTATGAAAGGTTGTTCAACTATGCATGTATTGAGCCATGAAGCTAGGATCCATTGTGTGATTTGATGAAGGATTTTGATGTATCTTGGAAGACAGTATTACCTAGTATTTTTGGGTGGTTTTACATTGATTTTCTCACATGATTTAACTTTTGAATTGCATGGTTTTTTTACTAGCATTACATACCCTCCAAGTGTTTGATAAAATAGTCGATTTTAGATTCTTGAGCTATTGGTGATCCATTGCATGACCTATGATTTGAATGACTTTATAATGATGAAAGGAAGGTCTATATGTGTTGTTTTCATGAAAAATATCTATAGTATTATGAGTTGATCATGCCTAGTTGAGGAGGTGTTATGCCTCAATCACCATGGGTGGTAGGGTGTAACAAGCATCAACCAATGGAGGGGTTGATACCTCAATCACCATGGATGGTATGGTATGACAACCATCAACCAAATTGAGGGGTTAATACCTCAATCACCATGGATGGTAGGGTGTGACAATCATCAACCAAATTGATCAATTGAAAACATACCTTTAGTGATGCAAGTTTACCACACCATGGATGGTAGGGTGTGACAATCATCAACCAAATTGAGGGGTTGATACTTTAATCACCATGGATAGTAGGGTGTGAAAACCATCAATTAATTGAGGCGTTGATTCCTCAATCACTTCCAAGGGGTGGTCTACCTTGGATTCCAAGTACTAAGTTTGCTTGGTTTATGATAATAGTCTCTTCCTTCATATGTAATATGTTCTATATAAGCATGTTTTACTTCAAGAATCATTCATACATACCATACTGTTACTATGCTTATCCATTGTCTATATTATGCATTTTGATTTTGTTGTTGAACTCTAGTTGCATTGCATCCCACATACTTAGTACTTTCAAATGTACTAACACATACTTTATGCCTACATGATGTTATCATGTAGGAACCGGAGCTCCTATTGATCCTCCTCCATATGGCTAGTAATATCTTCAAAGCAAGTTTGGTGATTCCTCAACTCCAAGGATGATATCTATTGATTTTATGTTATGCAAAGATTCATTTTATCTTATTGTATACTTTTGACTATGAGGGTGAGCCCGGAGAGTTGTCTTGGCCACCACTTAATTCTAAGTTTATAGGTGTTGTTGGACAAGTTATGTAATGATGTTATGAGATTTGACTCTCTTGACTCTTGTATGTTTTAAGCCATGAAAGACTCCCTAGTCCCTTGACCTTATTTCTATTCTCTTATTGTTTTTTAATTGCTTCCGCGACCAAGAATGTGCAATGATATGTTAAGATGCTTGTTTGGGGTCTATTTGGATTCCCTATTTGCCGTGTCACATCTAGGTCCTAGGCTTGGATCGTAACAGATACCTACATGATACTTTTTATTTATTTTCTTTTCTTTTCTTTGTTATGTAAATGTCTGGTAGATGTTCATGACTTTTATCATATTTATATTTTTTTTTTATGTTAATGGACTCTTTTCATCATAAATAAGTAAATAATATTTAAATAATGTAAACATAAAACTTGATGCTTTTTTTTAAAATCCTTTAATTAGGATTCTTCTTTAAAACATTGGTTATGTTGCTTGATCTCTTTATTTTCAATATGACAGTTAAGATTTGATAAACACTTTAAATATTTGGTCACTTAGGAAAGTCATGTTTTAAAGAAATCTTTGTCATATTGCATTAGAAAAAGTAAAAATTTCATAAATAGTTACCTAGTGAAACATAATAGGTAGTAATGACTACAGTTTTAAAAATTACTTTTTATAACTATGGACATAAAACCTAATTTGTATAAAATGGAATTTATAAAGTCAAAATATACAATGAGGATGCATTTGTCATTAAATGACAAGCTTAAATCATGCGGATAATTAAGGGAACTATTTCATATTTTATGAAGTTGAAATTAATTAGCCTTCCTTCCAATATTTATGCTTTTTAAAATTAAAAAAAAACCAAAAAAAACACCATTACCAAAAAATATTTTCCAGCTATCAAATCGCAGTGGTAATTGAATTATTTTTGTTGGTAGAATTTACGACTTGTTTATTGAGATCTTCTACGTTCGTTCCACATGTATATTGTAGAAATCGTTGGTGATTTAGCATTTCATAATGTAACAAGATTTGTTTTGAATCTGAAATTATCCATTGGTATTTATTATTTTCATTGTTATTTCTGTGTTCATATTCTACATGTGTAAAAAAATATTTTACGCATATCGTACGTCTTTATGTATATCATTTTTATATTTTAATAATGTATAAATATATTATTTGGGTCTTGTGATGAATCTAAATCATTTAGGTGAAAAAATGTGTTGAATCTGCTTCAATATTAAGTAAATAAAAATGTATATCGGAATGTATAACTATGTGTAATGTTGTGGCAATCAATTGATTCTTGTTGTAGTCTATTTTGTATTTATTTAGTTATTTTTTGCTTAACATACAAAAAAATTGTGAGGTGTGCCAGCCAATTTATACATTTGTTTTGGATATGGAAACACATCTAATTATGTTCTATATTGTAGAATATAATTTTATGTTGTATTTGTGTTATTGATTTTTGTTATAGTTTGGATATTTATAATATATATGGGAATTTTTTATGTGTAGTAATGAGTTCGATTGCGGTTATGGTGATGCATTCATAAGGTGGGGTAATAACTATTCTTACATAGACTATACTTTTGAAGGTGTTGTTGTTAAAGAGAATTCAACATATATTGAGTATATATGTTGATTGCAAAACAACTTTGTGTTGATCTTCATTACCAATGAAGACTTTGCTGCATTATGTACCACAACCCCTTCTTTTGAAGTCTCAAAAAGGCGAACTCCCAAATTAGCTAGTTGTCATAGATCCTTATCCACTCCTTGACTTACCATAGCCTAGTCACCAGTATTCATGATTGCCTTACGACTTAGAGCATCGGCTACCACATTTGCCTTCCCCGGGTGGTAAAGCATATCAATGTCATAATCTTTTATTAGTTCTAGTCATCTCTGCTATCTTAAATTTAGGTCTTTCTGCTTAAAAATGTACTGCAAACTCTTATGATCAGTATATATATATCAACGTGAACCCCATACAAATTGTGGCTTGTCAACTTTGTTAGAGGTGCAGAAACAGAAGAAAAACCTTCAACAAACCTTTTGTAATAACCTGCCAAACCTCAGAAGCTCCAAACTTTTATGGATCTTGTTGGTCTTGGCCAATCTTTCACAGCCTCTATCTTTTGTGAATCAACCCTTATTCCCTCATCAGACACAATATGACCCAAGAATGCCACTGAGTTTAGCCAAAATTCACACTTAGAGAATTTAGCGTATAACTATCTATCACGAAAAACTTGTAACACCTGTCATAAGTGATTTGCGTGGTCCTCTTCTAATATTGAATATACCAAAATATCATCTATAAATACTATCATGAACACATCGAAGAATGGCTTGAATATCCTATTTATCAGATCCATAAAAACTGCTGGTGCATTTATTAGCCCAAATGACATAACAAGAAATTCAAAGTGGTCATAGCGCGTTCTGAAAGCAGTCTTAGGTATATCTTTCCCCTTCACCCTCATTAGGTGATACCCTAATTTCAAATCAATTTTTGAAAAGCATTTGGCACCCTATAACTGATCAAATAAATCATCAATCCTGGGGAGGGGGTATTTACTCTTAATTGTCACCCTATTCAATTATCGATAATCGATACACATTCTCAAAGTGCCATCCTTTTTACGTACAAATAACACTGGTACACCCCAAGGGAACACACTAGGTCTTATAAAACCCTTCTCTAATAAGTCTTTTAACTGCTCTTTTAATTCACGCAATTCTACCGGGGACATTTTATATGGAGGGATATAAATAGTTTGGGTGCTTGGAAGTAAGTCAATACCAAAATCTATTTCTTGTTCTAGAGGTAAACCTAGAAATTCTTCAGGGAACACATCAACAAATTCACTCACCACTGGAACTGATTGAAGGGTTGGTGATTCTACCTCCATATCCCTTATTCTAACTAAATGACATATATACCCCTTAGATATCATCTTTTGTGCCGTAAAATAAGAGATAAACTTACCCTTTGGCGCTCCAATATTGCCTTCCCATTAAAGAACTGCCTCATGTGGAAATTGGAAGTACACTCTCTTAGTTCGGCAATCCACGGTGGCATAGCAAGAAGTTAACCAATCCATACCCATTATAATATCAAATTCCACCTTTTCTAGCTCAATAAGGTCAGCCAATGTGTCACAATCACAAATAGTTACTACATAGTCATAATAAACACTTCTCGCCATAATAAATTCACCGGTTGATGTGGACACTTCAAATGGTTTGTTCAATAATTTGGGTATTCTCTTAAACTTCCCAGCAACTAGTGGGGTAATGTATGATAGTATAGAACCAGGGTCAATTAAGGCATATACATTATGTGAAAAGATGGATAAAGTACCTGTGACCACATCGGGTGAAGCTTCCAAATTTTGCGACTCCCCAGAGCATAAGTATGATTCTAGACTCTGCTAGAGCTAGCTACACCTTTTACACCTCTATCACAACCTGTAGGTGCTTATTGCCTCTACCTTTTAGAGGAATTGATGATGATGATGCAATGGCTGATCTAGTAGGTTGTGCTATATCACCTATACGCCTTCTCGGGCAATCTTTTATCATATGCCCTGGTGCACCACACTAATAACAAGCATCTATCCCAACACGAAATATACCTAAATGACTTCTTTCACACTATTTACAAAGTTGCGTAGGGGTCATTTTGCTGGCCTGTTGAATATCCCACTGTCTGGGCGCCTTGCCCTTTGCTTCTTGAAGCAAACTGATTTCTCCTAAACCCCTGATGTTGTGGTAGAGCACTGGCTGCAGAGTAGAAGGATGAAGGCCTAGGCAGTCTATTAGAAAACCAAGGGCTAAGCTCACCTTGGGATGGTGTAAACTGCCTTGTAGACCTGGCTCTCTTGAACTTGTGCTCTTTCTAACTCTTGTGTCCTTTTCTTTTGCCTCTGATCCTCCAATTTTTGTGCAAAATCTAGCATTCTCGCTATATCCATGTCTTTGTTCAAGGAAGCAATGGTACAATCTCTGACCAGATACATATCCAATCTATCCACATATCAATGAACTCTATATGCCATAGTAGCAATTACATTAAGAGCATACCTGGATAGGGAATTAAATTGAAGGCTATACTCCCTCACGCTCATATTCCTTTGATGGGGGTTCAAGAATTAATTTGCATGGGCCTCTCGGATCTGTAATGGCAAGTAATGGTCAAGAAATGACTTTCACGCTCATATTCCCTTGGTGGAGATTCAAGAGCTGATCTACATGAGCCTCTTGGATCTCTAATGGCAAGTAATTGTCAAGAAATGCATCTTTGAACTCCTTCCAGGTAGTTGGAGATGCATCTATACCCTTAGATTGCTTCCAACCTTCATACCATAATATAGCCACACCCTTCAACCTATATGTCACTAACTTGACAGCTTCTGTACCACTCACATGCATAACATCTAAAGTACGCTGAATCTGATCAATAAAGTCTTGGTGATCTTCATTAGGATCTGACCCAGTGAATGATAGAGGGTCCAAATTAAGAAAATCACATATCCTCGTGCTAGCTACCCTATTCGCACCACCTACAACTATAACTGGATCTTTTTGTCTTTGACCTTGGCTAACGACTATATGAGTCAATTGTTGGACTGCATTTCTCAGATTGTGCACGATAGCATGATAGGTGGTTCTGGGGAATTTCACTACTTCTGGGTTCATCAGGAGCTGGAGGAGGTGGAGATGTCTGTGATGGGGACTCATCTTGAGCCTCATTTCATTGTTTCACCTGACTGGCTAAACCAAGCACCACTTCTACTTCCTTCCCTTTACCTTTGTTCTTCCTAGATAAACAAGACTCTACATAGACACAGCTTTGTAGACTCCCTAGGACGACCTATTCTGATACCACTTCTGTCACGCCTCAAAGTCCTGTTGAGGCGGACTGGCACCCGTTGCCGATAAGGCTTAGGAGAATCAACCTATATCTATGTGCTTTCTATATATATTATAAGGGATTTCTACATTCAATATTCCTTTAAGAAAGTAAACAATAATAATAAGCAAAAAGGAAATGCATATGACTAGGACATTGGGGCCACATTGTCTAAAGTACAAGACAAAACCATACTTTAATTTATATAGTCTACAAAGCCTCTAGATAAGGGAAAGTATCTGATAACAGTCAGAACGGCCCCTCCTCGACTAACTGTACAACACAAAAATATAAGCTCTAGACACACAAAGCTTTGAAGCAACCTGGAGCTTAGTAATAACAACTGGATATCCTATACTCCTACTAGGGAGATCTACTAGCACCTGTACAAGCTAGGTGATTCTTCCACCCCTTGGGTTACCACCCATCAATAAGCAATATACTTTACCTTTTAATTACCTTTGAGATGATGCTTTTGGTGGTCACAATATTGGACCTGTAGGGCTATATATATGGCATGTGATGTGTATATAATCATATAAGATAATAGGATAATGAAAATA